>JAAVTS010000589.1:6422-37269 GCA_022845575.1 Baylisascaris ailuri
GGACGAATTGGTCAAGATCAAGCTGGAAGGGTGAACTTTTAAAAAAGGGAAATGGCGTTTTTTTGTAGTTGATCTCAGTGGGTACGTAGTTCTGTAAGATTAAGAGCGGAAAAGAAGATTTCTTCAAGTTGTATATTGGAAAAACGGCGAACTATGTACAAAGAGAGCCCGAAATGTGCCTAAACACGTCGACGCTTCGATGACTCAGGATGGACAGTCTCCAGTCACCTTCTGTAAGCCGATTGCTTGGAGCCCTGGTAAGCTTTCCAGAAACCTAGGCTAGTAAAACTTACAAGAGGATATCAATGACTCGGGATATCCTTTTCTGAGTGCAGCGCTGTATGCTGAAAAAGAAATGTTGAAATCACCAACGATAACAGATCCACACAGTGTTGCTGCGGATCAGCACAGTGCAACTGTGATCATCCGGACCCACTTTAGTCCAAAACTTTGGCCAAAGGCTGCCTCATCGAACATGACGATGACAAGGGTGCATTTGCATTCTCGTGGAAGTAATCTTCTAGTATAAATAAAGTACTGTTTCTCTCTTTTTGCAGATAAAATGCACACGCTTTTCTATTGTGGAGCAGTGCAGTTCAGCAAGAAAACTGATTTCCTTATCACGGTATTTTTATCACGACGCTTCGTCATTGTGGAGAAAATTTATTAACACTGTAAGGGTCAGCTTCCATTGTCTCGTCTAGTCGTTTAGATCTCCTTGAAGAACTGCACTCTCTATCGATATGCGGTCGAGTAAACTGCGAGACGACACAGGTATAAGGGCGAACAGTTTATCATGCTTATACAATAAGATGACAAACAAGTAAGTACTCGTTCACAAGGATGGCATTAATCGTCGGCACGATCCCCTAGTCGCACTCGGCGAACGTAGCGCTGTCATGCGGCTACAGGTAGCCTTGCGAACAATCCAGCAGCTGGAATGAATATGCCCATTTCTTAAGGGCGCAAATGTCATGTGACTGTTTTCCTCAACAACGATTGCATATTTTTCGTCCTTCATATTTCACTCACTCTCTTTAAACGGTTCAAAGTGAAGCAGTTGATCGAACGAGCGAAGGCATTTACTTCAAAATATTTTTAGTTTCTCAAATGTTCACTATAAGTTGCTAAGTATGATTTCAGCGACGTGAAGCAGCAACAAAATTTCACTTGGATTGATAGAGAGAGAGGGAAGGGAACATAATAGTGCTGAATCGTTAATAATGGAGCCATCGCCATACTGCATTCAAGTTCCACAAAAGTTTACATATTCCAATTCTAGTCGAACTTTTTAATGGAATAGAGCTGAATAACATGCTCTAAATTTATAGCCGCAAATTAAAGGAATTTTTGCATAGACATTTGAAACGAGTGAGAGAGAGAGAGAATAGTGCTCGTATTGCTATAATCGAACATATGTGTGAGAGATAACAATGAAAGCAAAGAAACAAATATGCTGGTAAACAATTCAAAACTTTTTTAGATTTTTTAATGTTGCCACTGTGCGCATCGAGTGTACAATCGCATAACTTCTATCGCAAGAAAAATCGATGGAATTATTCTATTGGTGTTCTGCATTAAACGAGACTATACTGTCTTTTAAGGATGTAGAAAAAAGACTCCACAACTTATTCGTTGCAACCACCTCTTCCTAAAAACATTGCAGGTCTCCTTCCCTTGTCTCCTTCGAGAAAAAAAAAACGGGTGCAAATATTCGAAAATTCTTCAAAAAACTGCTGAGGATAATGTTGATATGATTGTTACGCACGATACACAAAGAGGGAGAATTCCCGGAATATTTAATTTTTACACCTAATAATGGTTAAATGCAGCTGAAGGAATTGACTGAAAGAGCGCTAGTCAGAGAAAAATTATTGCAAACGAAGCCGACATATATAGCTTTGCACCTTTGCATTCCGTTTTGCTTAGTAAAAAATTGCATAAATTATCAGAAAAATTAAAAGGTGTGCGGAATAATACGTTCGTATTGAAAATAAATTGTTTGTTCGTACAAGTTTCAAGCAGGAGATTTTTTTAAAAAAATGTGTTTCCGGCAATTTACTCTTGCTAAGCGCATTATAGAGGCGTTACATGCTTGTGAAGCACATTGAATGTTGTTTCTTGCTGACTATCTATTCATTGCGCTCAACTGGGGTGGCGCTGAAGCTAAAGTTAAGAATAACGGTTTAAGGCGGCATTCTCAAACACCTTTCACATTAATCACTTATTTTCGGGAATTATAGACATTTGATGGTACCAAAAATTGTGGATAATATTGTTATATATGATAATATAAATAATGCAGCTAATACAAATAACGGTAATATATGTCAATGGACAACTTTAATGATAATATAGGAATGTGCCACAAGGAAACATATGGCACAATTCTGCGTTAAGGTTAACAGGTGTTAAAATTGTCGAAGTGAAAACTTTCACAATAAAACAACATCGTTGATCATAATGGATGCGAATGCTATCAGCGGAAAATGCCACGTATGACTTGCAGGTATATATGTATTTTTTTAAAAGTTGGATTATTTTCTCTTCATTTGTTCAGCTTATCATTCGAATTTTCTGCAATATTCAACAATCAATCAAAATGTCGAATTTCTGATCACAAAAACTTTCGGTTCTTTAAAAAAGCTTCATACTTGATAAATGTTGTAAAATCTTATTCGGCGAATAGTAGCATTATTCGAATATTTCAATCTTTTGCATGAATTCTTTTTTTTTCTAAAATTGATATCTGATAGCTGTACAATAACATATGACACTATATACTGTATCTTATATGATGTATGTGTTACAGCATGCAATAGATGCAATTTTCAATCATGTTATTTTTTGCATATCTCCTCATAACGTATGTTAATCTAAATGAGAGCATAAAAAGCCGCTTTCCTATAGAGGTTTCTGCAACGAATTTGACCATAACGCTGTTTTCATTCAGGTGATTCTTGATATTCGCACTTTTGGTTATACTGCATAGGTACTGAAGTGGGAATAAAAGCGCATAAATGAGTGAAATTTGAATGACTGGCAAATAGCAATTCATTTACTTGCACAGTGAATAAACTCTCAACACCAAATTGTGCTTTAAGACTGCTATTATACTATAAGATTGCTACTATAAGCTTGCTACAAACTCAAATTTAGCATGAGATTAGGTTTGTCACTCAACCTCCTATTATTCCCTATCCCTCTCCCTTCCCCCTTTAATGTATATGCCTGTAACACGTATCTTGTACTGTCCATCGTTGTGCTTCGCAAAAAAAAAAAAAAAAAAAAAATCACTTTGCACAACAAAAAGATTAATATAAATTCATATGGCGGAACGCTAATCATTTTCAGCATCAATTTTGGGTGATTGTTGGGTGCAATTCGAAACGTGAATCATCGTCAGCGATTAAAGCGGTACTCTAGAAGATTTTGACTGCTCTTAGTGTAGACGTATTTATGTGCAAAAAACACTTGTCACCGTTTTAAAGCGTTCCGTTTTCATGCAATCACATACGCACACACATACACACACACACACACACACACACACACACACACACACACACACACAAGCAAAATATGAGAGCACTCAATGAGAGCAATTTGCAGCGTTGCATTCTGCGCACGATGCTTCTACTTAGCGTGCCAGCCAGCTGCTACATTTGAATTGGTTGATAGTGCGTTCGAGATGTTCTCGTACGGTTTATTAACCGATTTCATGTGATAACACATTACTTCCGATAGAAAAATTATTGTTTCTTTTAGCCTAATTCCTCTGCTATATTTTTCAAAGTTTTACTTGAATTCCTTTTAGAATTTCAATTCCTTATGCCTCATAACAGCAACTTCATCACCATAAATGATACGAGGGCGCATTTTCTCAACTTTCGAAAAAATGCGGTTTTAGCATTCAGTGAATTCCATGCCGGAACCTGAATTTTAACATTCATTCACTTTTTTTCCGGGTTCATATGCCTTTATAGATTCCTGAAACCCGATGACACTATTCTCTGGTAAAAATTAGGATGCACTGTAAGTTTGTGCACTTATGTAGTATCGGGTAATACTGCACAGATTTCTCTTGTGTTCTTCACACAAATTTTTCTATTCTTTGTAAAGTATTTAGCGATGAATTGTTCTCAACTATGAATTTACCACTTCGTTGGGTTCCATATTCGGTAATCTTCTCTGCGGTTGCCTTACGTTGTTCTTTAAGAATTCCTTATTGTCCTGCTCTAAATTCTTAACCTTCTTTGCAATTTACTTCATGTTGTTGCACTTATGCAGCCGTTTTTGTGAAATTATAACCATTAGGCAATCCTACGCTTCCCGCAAGAATAGTTGTTGGTTATAGTAGACCTTTGCTACATTTATAATATTTGCTATTAGTCAAAAGAGAGTTTTTCATTTTTTTTTTCCAGATATGCTTAAACTTTGTTCTGTTCCATCAAACACTACCGTACTATTAATGTTTCCGGTATAACATTCTCTTAGCATGACATTACCGTACTATTGTTCCGTCGCGGTTAAAATTATCCTCAATTACGATTGATATATTTTGAGAGTTAAGAGTCTCTTTATGTCTTCGGTTCAATTTTCTTGCTTTCTCTTATTTTTCCCACTTAAAAATTTCTGTCTATTCTTTCATAAGTCTTCCTCGTCTCTTGATTTATTTTCATTTTATTATCTACTTTCCGGCTTTCGCGAATTTTCATTTGCAAAGCTAACTATTGGCAAGATTTTTTGCTAATAAATGTATTTGTTTGGCTACTCGATTGTTTCAGCTTCGGAACCACTAGAAATAAAATCAAAATTTCGGCGATTATAATCAACACCGCTCGACAATTAGTTCATCAATCTTCGAATTGATCCGTTAAACTTAAAAGAAATTATAGGCAATTAACTATGTCTGAAAATTTATGTGCACTTTATTGCCGATGGAATCGGAAAAACCGAACTTAAAAGTGTTCCCTATTTATATGCCGATTGGTTAAAGATAAACTCGAGCTTCTAAAATAGTTTCAACCGGGCGTTCAATCAGAATTCGCAGCCCATTTTATCGGTCGGTTGCTCATTTAGTTCTCAGACCAACCGACAACTTTCATAAAATGGAATTCATTGTTGAGCATTTGATCTTATTAATGCTCATTACATTTGATTTATGTCTACTGCGTTCAATTAGTTATTACCTCTCATATTTAATGTTCGTTTAAGGTTAATCTCTAAAAAGTTAAATAAACTTTGTGGAAGTGATGTGTTCACTATTGTCACACTTTCGTCGTTGCGCAGCTTAATACTCTATAAGAAGTCCGTGTCTTATAGAAACAAGCTCTTATATTACCAACCATCCAAGCGTTTGTGTGCCCAAAGTAAATGCAGGTGATGAGAGCAGCTTTAATTCTCAAGGTTTAAAATTCTAACAATTTACAGGAGTGGTGATTCGGGTTTCACTTTTTCTTAGATATTGTTTGCCAACAGGGCTAAAAAACAAATTTTTAAATTCACTCGAATCAAATGAATCATAGTTTAAAAAACGTAAAAATTTTGCTATTCTTTCATCGAATTTCCTGAAATAAATATTGAATTTATGCTACCAAGGTCCACCTTTTCCCAGAATATTTTATGCAACATTATGTGCAAATTTCTTCCAATAATAAGAAGAGTAACAATAATAAGTTTAGGTTGCAGTAGATGAAGGAACAATGCAAAGAAACCATCTTGTATTCCCTATAATCGATATATTGCAGTGCTTACATGTAAATGTTACTATAAATGGTATTAATTTTCTTATGTATATTTGTTTTGCAATTTTGTGTTCGTTGAAGTTATGCAGTATGATATATGTCTATTTCATTTTCTTCTATTCGTGCTGTTTTTTCTTTTTCTTTTTTATTTTTTATTTATTTATTTTTATTTATTTTTTGGTAATTTTGGTCATATGGCCGTATTCGCTATCACTAAACTTTTGCAATAAATGGTTAGATTTTATTTCATCTCTTTTCTTTCCTTTATTGTGTATCTATCTCATATTACTTTCATATCTCCCTTTCTTGTCGATTCTAATATTATTTACTTCAATGTCAACTTGCTTTTGATTCTTTGAAAATATTGCATTAATTTATAGTGAGCCGTTAATATGTCGAAAAACGCGATGGGCATCGACTTGGGAACAACCTACTCATATGTTGGTGTATTTATGCATGGCAAAGTGGAAATTATTGCAAACGACCAAGGTGAGCGTGAATTGTAGTTTGAGAAATACGCTGTATCACTTCGTTTATAAGTCTTTAGATTTATGAAACTCATAAACTATTATAGACATAAGCCTCTACTAGTAGAAGAATTGCCTATGGATTCATGCTGCAATATCTTCAACAAACGAACCTTTAAAAGAAAGCTGATCGGTTGAGTGACTCAATGAATTATTTCACATTAAGGAAATATGCATTAGTAGATTAATTCCTCCTCAAGAAATGAACAACTTTAAACACGAAGGAAATAGAGACCCACAAAATGCATTCTCTAGGGACCCTTTTCAATCTATTTGTCGGATTTTCAGGTAATCGTACAACACCTTCATATGTGGCATTCACCGATACGGAACGTCTTATTGGTGATGGAGCAATGAACCAAGTGGCAATGAATCCACATAACACTGTTTTCGGTAACCGTATTCCAGAGTTATCTTTTAAATGCGATGAAAATATTTATAGTATTTCCGTTTGATGTTTCATTGAAATGAAAAATTCTTATACACATTTGAAAAAAAAAATCTTTAGAACAACTTGACAACTGAATTTTCATTTTATTTTCTTCATGCTGCCAATATCGGAAAATTTCTTTCACAATCAGAATAAAACACCATCCAAATCCTTTAGTTTTGCGCACCCAATATCACATCGAAGTGCTATTGTATCGTTTTTATCTGTTGTTGAAGTTGAACTCATGTTGTGCGATAATTTGTGCTATTTAAACTTTTCGACATAACATTGCTGCTAATGCTTTGGAGAAATGAAGGGTAAGAGTGAACCCTTGATTTAAAAAGTCACTGCGATCCACCGGCGCTCTCATTTTCTCAACATGCCATGATTTTACAAATAGCGAACTAAAGTACGTGCAGGTCGATTGTTAAGTGATATTCGTTCAGACTGCAAACGTTTAATTGGACGTCGTTATGATGACTCGGCCGTGCAATCGGATATGAAACACTGGCCATTCAAAGTGATCAATGCTGAGGGTGGTAAGCCTAAAGTTCAGGTCGAGTATAAAGGAGAAACGAAAACGTTCACTCTCGAAGAAATATCGTCGATGGTCATCGGTAAAATGAAGGAAACCGCCGAATCATTCCTCGGTTCAAGTGTCAAGGTTTTTCTTCTTCATTCCACGTTGTTCATTAGTTGGATTTAATAATCTCACTAAATGAAATTAGTCAATTTTCTTCTAGTCATATCGTTGAAGTTTGCTGCCAATAAGCTAATTTTTTGAGTTGGTTGTTCTCCCATTAACTTAACTAGTAAGTACAATCTATAAATTATCAGATAATGCTCCTTTGAAAAACTGCACGATGTTTGAATAATTTTCAAACGAGAACTCTAATGAGAACTAATTTGTATGATAGCAGCAAATAAGCTAGCAAATTTCCCTCATATAACTAAATATTTAATAATTGGAAAAATCTACAATTCTCGTAAAATTTCAGAATGCAGTGGTGACGGTGCCAGCATATTTCAACGATTCTCAACGCCAAGCAACAAAAGATGCAGGTGTAATTGCAGGGCTCAATGTTCTTCGTATCATCAATGAGCCCACTGCTGCTGCTCTCGCTTACGGTTTAGACAAAAAGGTTGTCTGTCCTATCAAATGCTATTGATAAGCACCTAAACGGTCGTTTAAAACAAAAAGTATGTTGGACACTTTTAGAGGCATAAAAAATATCCCATAATAATAGAGCGAAAACGAATATAATAAAAGTGGGAACACTGAAAAGGAAGCGTAGCCGGAATTCACATATTTTATTAAGCAATATTTCAATTATTATGCCACCAAAATCTATATCGTTCTTTTCGGTAGGCGCTTTAGGTGTCTTGCATTCTTTGGAAATATGTTGCCATAAACAGTTAGTGAAAAATAGCTCATTTTTCAAAGTGATGAGGCTGAAGCCACATTATGAATACTTTGTTGTAAAGGATCTGGCACAATAATCATAGAGAAGATTAATTTTTATTTTAGTTGTTTCAGGATATCTTCAGCGACGCTTTGTTTCAGAAAGTACATTTTTAGAAAATCTTTTCCAGGGACAAGGAGAGCGTAACGTTCTGATTTTCGATTTGGGCGGAGGAACTTTTGATGTTTCAATTTTGAGCATCGAAGACGGTATTTTCGAAGTTAAATCAACAGCTGGTGATACTCATCTTGGAGGTTAGTTGAACATTTGTCATTCAAATTTTTGTACTGCCTTAGTGATATTGCAACTTAAAAATCTGAGCAAAAATTGATTTGATATTGAAAATTTTTTAGTACAATATTTTGCTCCATAAATATCCTAGGTTGAATAAGGAAGAAGACCAGCGAATTTTGAGGGTATATCATTCGACTTGTGAATGGAAAATAAATATAGGTACTGTGAAGTAGACTGACGATTTAGGAGGTCGAATACAGAAATTGAATTTTAGGTGAGGATTTCGATAATCGTATGGTGAATTACTTCGTTGCTGAGTTCAAACGCAAACACAAGAAGGATATTGCAATAAATCCTCGCGCTTTACGACGTCTTCGTACAGCTTGTGAACGTGCTAAACGAACGTTATCCAGCTCCTCACAGGCAACGTGATGAATTATCGGAACGTCTTTTGCGGTTATTGTTCATCGAACAATAAACTGAAGCAACATCGTACAATGTAGTCGAAAAAAATTTCAGCATTTTGCAGAATAAATCTAGAAGATTTGAAATGAGGGACTCGAAGTTACCGAGTATCCTCAACCCTTTTGTCCTTCGTCTTTTTCATTTCAAAAGGCCGTTTAGGCGGTCAAAATCAAACTGCTGAATAAACGCTGTTATGCGATACTGGTGATCACGTTACCCAGGAAACTTTTAATCAAAAATTAGAAAATACCGGTACTGGGAGGTGATGATTAGAACAAGCACTGTTTATACTTATGCACACTACAAACTGTATCATTAATTTAGCCGACTATACATTCAATCAAGAATTGCCGCCCCAGTAATATAAATTGTTCTGTCTATCTTTATTTTACTCTATCTTTCTTTATTCTAGTTACGGTTGTCTTTAAATGCATAAAAAGTTACAAATTAAAGTTTCCATAATAGTCAACCCTTATTATTTATCGTATTTGCAGCATTGAGATCGATTCCCTGTTCGAGGGAATTGATTTTTACACGAACATCACTCGAGCTCGCTTTGAGGAATTGTGTGCTGATCTCTTCCGTTCGACGATGGATCCGGTAGAGAATGCACTTCGTGACGCAAAAATGGATAAATCACAGGTTCATGAGATCGTTCTTGTTGGTGGATCGACGCGTATCCCGAAGGTTCAGAAGCTCCTTTCCGATTTCTTCTCTGGTCGCGAATTCAACAAGAGCATCAATCCTGATGAGGTACACAAACACATATTCCATAATATGACTTCATTATTCAAAATAAGCCAAAAGTTTTAAGAAGGAATATTTAGGTGCAACCGACATCTGTGATTATATAGGTATATTATCAATAGCTGTAACAGATAATCCAATCGTTCCATCTTACTTTAATTTTCGAAGAGTTCGGATGGGGTAAATTTCTTCAGTCGACACTGAGGAAGGTGATCATAGCAGTGAGTATCGAGATAATCACCGCCGAAATAAGCACCATATCTTTTAATTTCATTTATTATTTACTTCGTCTTTTGCAGTGAGCTACTGACGATGGTAACTTACTTTATGAGGCGATAAACTGCTGTATTCAGGCAGTGGCATACGGAGCTGCAGTTCAAGCGGCCATTCTGTCTGGCGACAAGTCTGAGGCTGTACAAGATCTGTTGCTCTTGGACGTTGCGCCACTATCGTTGGGTATTGAGACTGCTGGTGGTGTTATGACCGTGCTGATCAAGAGGAATACAACCATTCCGACGAAGACCTCGCAGACGTTTACCACCTATTCGGACAATCAGCCTGGTGTATTAATTCAGGTTGTTAAATTACTTATGCTAGCTGCTGCGCAGGAGCGCAATGGAGTACGCGTTCGAAGTTTCTTCAAAAAGAGCTGCCTTTGGTTTTTCTTCACCTTGACCTTTTCCACTAACAAAGAACAACCGGTCTATTGCTGTAAATGTAAATGTAGTAATTCGTTTTGTAATAACCGCCCACATAGGAAACCTTTCGTGCAAGGTTTCTCAACAACAATTGCAAACATAAAAGTGGCCGTTACATGGGATGGATCAATTATTGACCTTGTAAATTTCGTGGATGGATGAAAACACTCGACATTTGTTGGTCGTATTACTCGAACGTTTCCGAACCAACACAATCTCAGATACGCTATTAAGAATAGTGCCACTAACGATTTTTTGTTTAGGTGTACGAAGGTGAACGTGCAATGACCAAGGACAACAATTTGTTGGGCAAGTTTGAGTTGTCTGGCATTCCACCAGCACCTCGAGGTGTTCCACAAATCGAAGTTATCTTCGATATAGACGCTAACGGCATTATGAATGTATCGGCACAGGATAAATCAACCGGTAAGCAGAATAAGATCACAATCACCAACGATAAGGGACGCCTGTCGAAAGACGAGATCGATCGCATGCTACATGAGGCAGAAAGATTCAAGGCAGATGATGACGTGCAGAAAGAGCGCATCTCCGCAAAAAACGCACTCGAATCATATGCATTCAATATGAAACAAACCATCAAGGATGAGAAGGTTGATTCAGTGTTTCTTTGAATTATCAAACACCACTTACAAACCTCAAGGCCGCCATCGAAGTGTATAAGACCTCACTATCTCAACTTTATTTCCCAGTAATTCTCTTCATTGCCAGTCTATCGAGAATGTTAAAATCCTAATTAGGTGAATTGACGTGAAATGTGTTTTTTGTAAGCCGATGTATTTTGAGTGATAAACACCGGCTGGTTCATCAAATGCTTCAAAACTTAATGTAGAAAATTTATACCTTAATTATACAGCAAAAATAATGGCTAGTTTATTTTATTTCTGAATTGTTATGCATGGTTTTTTGAGTCTTCCAGTCTAATCGAATTAACATGTCCATAATTTATCACCTCCGCAGCGCTAATTTCATTACTGGTTGTACGCTAATGCGTTCATTCAGTGTTTGGTCTGACAACAGTCGCAGCAAACAATTTTGCAATGCCCCATAAAACGTCAAAATTTTTTAACTTAAGGTCATTAGATATTCTGGCGCTTTTGGCATGTGAATTAACAATGGTGGATCCTATTTCTACTATCTTTATAGTGTGCAGCTCTCTTCTGCACCTCTATCCTATCCGTATATTCGCTGCGCTTCTTGCAGCTGAAAAAAAAAAAAACAAATAGGAAGGGTCATCCAAAAAAATTGTTACCAAAATGGCAAAAATGTACAAGAGTATAGAATCTAGAGATGTTCAGGTGAATAGAATTCACAAATTTCCAATATTAAATAAAATAATTGCTTTCAGCTGAAGGACAAGATTCCAGAAGGCGATCGCAAGAAGATCGAAGATATATGCGATGAGATCATTAAATGGTTAGATCGCAATCAAACCGCTGAAAAAGACGAATTTGAGCATATGCAAAAAGAGCTCGAAAGTGTATGCAATCCGATCATCACAAAAATGTATCAAGGCGCTGGTGGTGTTCCTGGATGTACATAAATTCTTGATTATTCATTAGTTAGCAAATCAATCATTTATTTAATTACATATTATTTAATTTCTATAATCTATACTGTTGACGGGAAATCATCTTTTTCTCTTAGTGTATCGATTTAGCGTTCACTACACAAGAAGCGTTCAAGCGTCCTTGAATTTATTGTTGACGTCTTCTACGCATCAATGTTGATGACCTTCCTCTTCGTTGGGTTTCCGCAATTGTTTCGAAACACCTTAGCAAACAATTATTGAAACAACATTGATTTACTACTGTGAAAGATGTATATTTTTATTAGCTAGTTTCAACTTTATAGAATTAATGACAGCACACAGGTTTTGAGATCAGGTTATTAAGCCACTCTCAAACGGCGATGAAATATAATAAATTGTTGCAAACATATGACAGCCAGTGTTGGACGAGTGCTCATTAGCTATCGATAAAGTTCTACGATAAAACTCTTTTAAACTTGCAACATATGGAGAAGAAAAGTTATTCAGAATATTTTGAAGAATGAGATCTACTAGAATGCGGCATATTTTAGAATATAATATTATTATATCCTCGTGATAATAATGCACGAGGTGGTTGGTTGAAGAGGCTAATTTATTTGGTGAGGACTGAAATTTTTAGTGAAAAATTCAGCGTTATTTTCAAGGTGTGCCAGGTGGAGCGCCTAGTGGTGGAGCGAGCGGTGATGGTCCAACAATCGAAGAAGTTGACTAGATATAAAAGCCATCTTCGCCGCACTCATTGATATCTAAAAGCCTTAAATATTTGGGGACGAGAAAACGACCGATAACATGTTGATAATTTCTTATTATAAATTGTAATAATTGTTTTCTTGCATCGAATGTCATTTCATTGGATTTATACCAACTTATACCAATTAAGCTTTTCGAAGCAGAAATTCTAGTCTGATATTATCAGTTAGCAGTGGCACACCTAATCTAACTCAATGTGGAAAATGCTCATTGCGTTTATGATATTAAGTACTGGAACTACGTTCACTTAAGTCGATTCACTTCTCGAAGATCAATTTCATTTATTTAAAAATGTCAATGACAACTGAAAAATGCTGATAACTTCTACAAAATCTGGATAACTTTTCAGAGGAGTGTATCTTGTCACAAAGACTCTTCGTTATTTGTGGCTTAGCCGTATTTTATACCAGTGTTATTGTTCAACGTTATGCACGATTACCGTGTCGATGTATTAAAATCCGCCACATTCTCCTTCGTTGCGTAATAGTGTTTGTGAGAGGCTAACGGGACCGGTGCTATAACTGCTCGGTTAAAACTACTGCTTTCAAATTTTTTCTATTCAAATGCGTATATATGTTCTTGAGCAAAGTTAATTACTACGAGGATCAAATAGTGTCATTACAATCACATCTAAATGCTGTGATCTTGGAATCCTTGGTACTAAGGATCGTCGAGGCTTGTTGAATATGTTATCAGCAAACGAACAACAGCAAGTATTCCGCAAATCATCAACGGGTGAATATCATATTGAAACATCAATTGACAACGAATCATCATCCCTGTAATTATACTTTTACAACACTCCACCTAATGCATAACTTGTTTTGATCTTCGAATGTGTAATATACTTTTGTTAACAAAAATAATTGATGCGCAAATTAATTCCATTTCTTTGAAATAATGTATAAAGTAGAAGTAAGCTAAAAATCGCGAACATTCGGTTTATTTAAGGGTGCCATGAAATTATAAAATGAGGAAGGCTTGAGTATTTCATTTGATTGCCAGAATTCCAATAAAAACGGCAATCTCCACTCGTGCCGGATTATGGATTCCTCCTCGTAAAGGTGGTTTCTATAATCCAGGGATTCCAGGAATGGACGTGTTTACGGAGAAAAGGGACTAGCCGGTATGTATAACAGAGCAACATTACGAAGAGTGTTATAAATGATTTTCGATAGTGTAATAAACGGGTATAGCGTTTTCTTATAAATATGCGGCCACTTTTTCATCAGCAGTGACATAGATGGATTTCGAAGCAGTGTTTGAGCATTTTTTTTAAATGGAAATTTATTGTACTTATTCGAAGCATTGCGCAATGAAAATTCTGGCATCAGAATGGAATTTTTTCACAGGCTAATATTGGACTAAGATTTCTTTAAAAAACATCACAGGAACATCAAGTTTTTTAACAACAATTCAACGGTAAATATTATTGTCGCGAAATCTGTCGGCATTGGGAAATAGCACGAGCACGAGCGCTTCTGCCCGGTGTGCCTATATCAGATCCATTCACTTTTATTCACATATTACTGATAAACTATAAAAGTACCACGGCAAAGGATGATAAAAAATTCACCAATGTTTTTAGATATCTAGCTGATCGTTTCTTTCTTCATAACCAAACGCTATGGGTCATTTTTGCTCAAAGATTTCATCGATCAACCTGTTGCAGATATCGATAGGTCGAGAATTCTTTGCAAGCCAATTGTTACGTTTTATAGGAAACGTTGTGAAACATTTTCGTTCAATTCCATCCTTTCCAATCCTTTCATATTGATATATGGAATACGTTAAATGTTCGTCTTCATCTGAAAGCACAAAAATTTACTCAGTAATATTGAATGAAAATAAGTTGTGCTAAAGACTAATGACAACTTAAACAGAGTGAATCCATGCGACTTTCAGGAAGGCATTTATAAACGAACATAGGTGGAAGGCAATAAATGTGATTAAATAACAATATCAGTTCCAGTAGTGCTTGTCGCAATAGTGCGCAACTAATTATCAAATATCTAAATTATTCTAGCAGTGGAAATTTGCATAGTTGATATTTATGCATCAACGCATTCATTCTGGCATAAATTCATCGATGAATAAGGGTATAGCAAAGTAAAATTTCCAGCGAGGTGATGAATACGTACGATATTTGCATTACAGTCCGGGTCTGCTAAATCTCTTTTAGTTCAAGCTGAACAGTTCCATTTTCATATTTTATTAATTAAACGAGATTTTGTTAAGTGGATCTAATCCTATAGCTGAAGTCTACATAAAACATCCAATACCAAAGAAAATTCATGGGATAACGAACACATTCAAAACAATGATAAACATATTCAAAACATAATATGATACCTTAGAAAAAATTGTATGCAAAATATAACGAACAAGCGTTGCTAAGTAGTCAGAAATTCATAATTTTTTCTTGCATTTGCATTTTGTCAGAGTAGTAAAAATATTCGGATGGCATTGAATCAATATTATTGCATACGCTGAAATGAAAGCCCTTTTCAAGACTTCAATCGAGAATTTATCCTTTATTGTGGTTTGTGCTATAGCTTTTATTTCTGCATATTTTACTCAGAAGATCTTAAATTGTCAGAATGGAAAACACTCAATTTGGCGACCAGCAGACTTCTTGTTCTTTCGTCACTCCAACACAGGTTTCAAATTGTAAAGGCTGAAAAAATTGAGAGAGTAGTTTTAAACCCTCCGGAGTGGGAAATTATAAAGCGCATGCACTATCATAGTATTAAGCAATCGTCGTCCTTCTCAACCCTACAGTCTCGAAGGAGCTCCTATGTGTTTATAAAGTTCATGCCCATCAGAACAAATATACACTAATACACTTGCCGCAGTCTTCATGAGATTCCGCTTTCATAGTATCGGTGCACTTCTTCTTCGCAACGCTTTCTCCCTCAATGAGCGTAGACACAGTGTTCGAAGATGAAGACGAAGTAGGCTGCATATGTTGGTTGAGATTGACTTGTGATGCCTTCACTGATATGCTGGATGTGAAAACACAGGTTTTAAGATATTAGTTACTGCAATGCTTATAAGCAAAGAAAGCTTACCCGGGGAAACCAAGGGGGGGGGAGGGTCACAACGAACTAATTTTGCAGCTTACGAGAAAATGATAAGTATAATGCAAAAGTACCGAGATAATCACATCGTTTTGCGCAATTTCCCACTTTAAAAAAATGAAATTTCCCTAGCTGAAATTGCCATCTAAGATAAGGAGAGTTTCACGATTCCGTCAGTTCCAATAATATAAGTTTTCTGCTCAATTTTATCTGTCGCCTCCTATAGTTGGCGCTTGTAAATTAATAATTTCTACAATAGTAACGCTCATAGCATGCCTCATATAAAGATCACTTTAGAGTCTAAAACTTTTCCAGCATTTGCCTCAATTCAAATGCTCGAAAATACTGTAAAAACGCTGAGGAGAAGTTATGGAATTCGCAACAAAAACGTACGTTGCAGCACCGCGTGATGGTGCAGTGGGCACACAAGCATTCGCGATACACTGAAGCATTATAATTGCATAGTAGTTGTTCATTCCCTGCTAACAACCTGAAATCCGATAAACACGCATTTTTCTTATTTTCATTTTTCCGTCCGTTATCAACCTACCCGTCCAATTTTCTTGTTTTTTCATTTCCTCTATTTATTCATCTTATTTATCTATTTCTTTACTCATGGTTGCTTTCTGCGAATGACTTTTTTAACTTTTGGCATTTGGTTTGCGCATTTCATACGTTTTATATATGTAAATCGAACATTTTGAAGAACATGTGAATATAGAGCTACATAAAATAGTAAGATGGCATTTTTGATGCGCATCTGCTATTTCTTCCACACGCACATAACGGTGACGTTGGGTCTGTTCATACGTTTGCGTCTGCATGCGTATCTGGCAGTGATCCTGAGTGATCAGTGGTATAACTACCACAGGAAATCCACCTTAATCCGGAGGAGATAACGATAATCTCAGAATTGGGATGAAGACAGTGATTTTTAATGATAGTTTTTGGCTTTAATGATAGTTTTGGCAATTTTTGGCTATGCAAAAAGATGTGTGACCAGTTCCAGCGGGGTTTGCAAACGATTTTGCGTGGATGCTTGAGTCGATTAGTTCGCAGATATTATATTCGACTGACCAATCGACTTAATGAAGAAACCGCCAGGTAGAATGCTAATTGAATGTTCAAATGCTAACATGCGAGCAAACTGATGAGCGCGCATACACATACACAAACAAACAAGTGCGCATAAGCATAAGAATGACGATAATAAGAAATCCCGAAATCATTAAGACCAATCATTTGCATACATACTGAGGAACAAAACAATTCTAGCAAAAAATAAGAAAAAAAAGCGGCAACTCAATCAACCATCGATAGAGTTCCGTTTCCGCGCAGAGAATTAGTTGCACCTAAAGTCCACTGTTTCACCGTTTAAGTTTCCACCAAAAAGAATATGCTTTCCACCTTGCACGATAACTATATTGTTTGAATATATAATCGCCTCTTTAATGCGTTCATTGATATAAATAAATCTCCAAGATTAAGCATTACATAACTTAAGTCGAATTGCCTATTCAATCGCAGAAAGTGGACGAAGCTTATTGGGAACTGTGAGAAGCAAATGACCGATGTGGTATTTTTTAATGAGATGTGACATTTTCAGGCATCGATCTTTAGTGACCGACATGAACATTTTGACTCCATAGGAAATGGCATAATTTTAGTAAAGTGACGCAATTTAGAAAGAGAAAGAATGATGAAAAGACAAGAATGACCGTGAGCAGATAGAAGAACATCTAAACGATGGCTAGAAACTTGAAATAGTGACTGAGCGTGAAAGCAATCACTAGCTGGTTACGATGTCTTCATTGTCGTTCATACGTGCGTCCGATTTTCTTTACGTGCTAAAATTTTGCCGATTCCTGTTCTTGTCACATCTCTGATGTGAACATATATTGAGGATGTGTCATAATAGAAGGATTGTTCATTACGCACGGGAATGTAAAATACTGCATGAACATTTATTGACTTATTCATTCACATTTGCCCATAACATATTTCTGAATGACAAAGACTGTCGGCGAACTTGCATCAGTGCATAAGAAATTAGCCTGTGATAAATTACAAAAACAGTGAAGTAATACTGGACTAAAATGTCGAGCTATGCCGAGTGCATTTTTATTAATGAACTGCTTCAATGTGACGATTACACAAATAAAACAACTAAGGGATATGCATCAGCTTTCATGGCTTCTGTATGGCTGAATAGTGAAAAGGTGCACCAGGAACGCTGGCACGATATACGTTTTCAAAGCCATGAGCCAGCTACCATTAAAGAACGACCATCGAGGAAGAGCTGACGAGAAAGAACTGATGGAAAAGAAATTTTGTGCTAGAAAGGACGATAAGATTGGATGTTCCAGGTAGTTGTTTCTAAATTGATAGTCGCGAAATGAAGCTTTCAAATATCCGGGGTAAATGTTCTATCTTATAAGCTGATGATAAAAGACAAGTTCCCCCTATAGATTCTTCTTCACTATACGTCTTACTTCCTATATGTTTTCTTAGTGATTTTAATGAAACTATTGCTCATACTCAAACGTATTCTTACCTTCGTCGTTGCCACCCTCACCTCAGACATAATAAAGTATTTTTGGAAATGTCTTCCTAATAAAAGAGAAAACAATACTTGTGAGAGTGGTTTCATTGAAAGAATCAAAACAATTACTTGTATTAGCGAAATCCAAAATATTCCAAATTATCTTGAAAGTAATGCCGCAGCCTTCACAAATATACAAATAGGATTCATATAAGATACACGAGAGGCGATCATAAAATAGAGGTATTGCAGCAATAACAGTCGTTGGCAATTTGGTGCAACAATAAAGATCAATGTTTCCAATATTAAAAGCGATCAGTAACCTTAACAAGTAGGTCCCATCCACTGAGCCGATCACTAGCTAGATAGGATATATCAAGTCCTTTACCGAGCATGTGTAATATCACCCTACATCTTGGCAAACTCATATTACCTCCATCGTGTTTGATTGAAGACAAGGAACAGTTCTGATCAATGAGAATTCTGTGCATTCGCTTCTCGAACTTCTCAGCGAATTTCCTCATCTGTTCGAAGCATATTACACGCACAATATTACTGTCTACACAAAACCGAACATTATAGTTGAGGACATATTCTGCAACAATGGAAGATAAGAAAATAATACACAATAATACAGAAATATTCTTTAGCATGAATTGAACGATTGCATGGGACTAGATACTGTTCGGAAATGTGATAATGGAAAATGGCGGATTGGTGGATTTTGATGATTTAGGTCTAGATCTGTCCCCCTTTTTTAGATTTTCTACTTAACTAAGAAATGTTGTCTTTGCTTTTTTCGATCCTTTTTTTTTCAAAAATTTATTACCACGTCTGTGTATAGTTTTTTTATGCCTGTTTGCCTATCTAATAGCTTCAACTTGAACACTCAAAGTTTTCTCCAGTGAAATTTGTTACAGATCTGTACTAAGTGATGAATTCCCTCTTTCAGCTTCGGCTCCGCTGATCATTTTCCCTGCCTGTCTTTCTTTCAGTTAACAATGTTAAAAAAGTTTAAAAGGTCCACTCTGTTACGAAGTTTGTTCGATGCAGACTAAGTACGAATCCTTTGTTGAAAGATATGTAAATATGTTGGCCGGTTTTGGAGTAGAACCCATTGCAATGCTTTCATTGCTATCTCCGGTATGCTTTCTTGTATGCCACTTCTTCATTCACTTCTTATACCAGTGAATCGGTAAAGTTGCTAAAGTATTAACAGAAGAAAATAAAACAAAAATGAGCAGCATAACCCCTCCCATGTTTGTCGAGCGACGCGAATGAGCGATCGCTTCTACCTCATTGACAAAACACTCTCTATGATAATGAAAGAAGCAATCAAAATAACCTCGTATAGAATCCGGCAGCCAATTATCACTGTTCACTTCACCATCATCAACAATCATCACATCGATCCTATGTAGTTCCTCCAAAATCGCATTGCATTCTTTGGTGACCGCAACACTCAGCAACTTGATCGGGACACTTAGAATCTATAAACCGAGGATTTTTAACCAGTAAATTACTGGTGACTCCTAAGACAAATAACTGAACTTTTTTCGTTCTTAGCCTGAAGATAAAAAGTGTTCCTTTTTTTTTATTTTTTCAGAGCAGAAAAATAGCTCATTTGTGTTTTAAAAAAATGCTATTGATAAAAACGTATAGTATGGGATAGATTGTTAATTGACTGCAGTTTACAAACCTGGAGTGATTCCATTGAGCAAAGAAGATCGCTGAATTCAGCTGCACGTTCTGCATAAAACTTTGTATGATCGCAAATTTTTCTTATTGAGCACCGAGAACTGTTCCGATGCAACTAGAAACTCATTTTTTAGTATCACATCATAATATAACATTCGATACTAAGGTTATTAAAACTAAATGAATTATATGGTAACCATAAGATTACGATAATACCGTTGCCACAAAATACTAACCGTAAGACTTAATAGATTTTTCTCAAGCCTATCAGTGAGCAGTCGGGCACAAGTGTACAAAAAGAAATGAATCTTGTTCAGATAAAAATTAAGGCAAGTTATGTAGCTCTGTCCATACTGCAGTCTTTAGATCTCTTCGTAATTCAGGCTTGTCGAATGTGAAACCATCTCTTGCAACTTTGAAAAATGAAATCACTGTCACTTAAGACGCTTAAGATAAGCAATCACCTGTCGCATCATCATAGCACTGAAATCATCCCCGCAAAAAACAAGCTTTGAATTAAACCAGCCTAGGTCGCCAATGGAACCAGGTTTAAGCCTTGGCTATTTGAAAGTGGATTGAATGCGAATCCGGTCTTGGTTATCAGTTTAACCTTAACCCAGTCAACATTGAGAAAGAACTTAACTCATGTCTATATGGTAACCTATTCATCGTAGCGTCAAGGAAACTGAGCACTCAAAACAAAATCTACTGGTGCGTTAAAATAAGGAGGAAATATTTGAACAATAAAAATCTTACATTTAAAACGACAATGCTTTCAGCAAATAAAGCCAGAAGATCGCATACTTCAGCAGACGCACACCAACTCCTAAACACTGCCAATTTACTGATGACTTTCATCATTTCAAAAGGCATGAAGTGCAAAACCTTACAATCTAACTAAAAACTCTACTCTTTAGTAAGCCGTAACGTTGAAATAAATTTCGATTGGTGACCAATCGTGATTTATCAACTAAGAAAAATAATTTCGATGTGAACGCATCAGATACAATTATCAGCAAAAATGCAAACGAATAAACAGTTTATGTCCAAATGGTTTAAATAACAAGAAAAAAATTACAAATCAAATAGCACTTTCAAATAAAAGAGTAAACAACAATTTGTGAACTCATATACGGTTCTCCTAATATTCCACATTTAGACGTTATGTGATATTCTTATGTTTTATGCGTAAAGAGAGCTTTTTCAATCACTCTAAAAAAAAAAAAACAGAATGGAATGGAAAATCGAATCTTGAATGCAAAAAGCTTTTAGCATTTGAGGAAATGATGTTTGCGGCAAAAAAAAAGGCAAAAATTGCGAACATTTTTCATAATATAGGAGTATAAAGAGAAATTCAAGAAATTATACTCTTGATGAAGCCCATCATCACTATGATCTGCCTTTATAGCACAATTCTTTTCAACCTGCTGCAGATCGCATTATTGCGAAACAAATTTCGGAAGGTAATTCCTCGTCTTTTTCACTTATCTAATCCGTAAGTGCACAAAAATTCGTTAAGCAGCATCAATATTTTCACATAGAAAATGAAAAATGTGCAGGTGGCACAGGTATCTGGTGGAAAGATGTGGCCTGTAAAGGCGGTAAATCAAAGACTTTCACGACGCTGGCACTAGACTTGACTGTCTGTGTATTTAAACAATAGAAAACAGCCCTCATAGTCATCAGAAGTCCGACCACCAGGATTCATTTGCAGTTCGAAATTGCGACCAAGCAGCTCTTCAACATTTGCAACTGAAATTATTCAGACAGTGGTATTCTGCAAAAGTCGACCAACCCAATTCGTCAGATAGTTTCATCCTCTTAACATCGGCCGACTTATCCAGTTGTGACGTATAACAGTGTGTGAAACTCCATCTGTGGATGGATTCACGTACCATTCGGCGATCACAAGTGAAGTTCAGAAAAAAAGCAGTCAAATCAGTCCTGCTTTTTTAACTTCGCGGACTGCCCGACAAATAAGAGCTTTTCTGTGTCTGACAATGTAAGGATGTCTGATAATGTAAGGATAATTTTCCCTAAGAAATAACTTCGAAATTCAAATTCTGAAGCACATTCATTCCGACATCTTTTAAACTTTAAAAAATGCACCTTGCTATTACATGCGGACAGATCCAGTGAGAGCATGCCTTCAAGAACATTTCATATAGAATGCTCGCACTCGAACAACGACTGATATTTATTCGTAATTTTGGAACGTTCGCTATAAAACGAGCGAATTCCATAAATGCGCCTCGCGGAAATATTCGATCGATTTTTGCGCTGCTTTCAGCGATGTTAAAAAATAGCATTTTTTCTGCAAATAGAAAACATTATAATGAGCTGCTACTTTTACGTAGTGAATGTTCTGTTTGCCCGAATTGTTTTTACTCTTCGTTGCTGTTCATGCTTACATACGTTTTGTGTGTTTTCTCACTTTGAGACGTTGGAATCAATAAATAAATAAACAAATAGATAAATAAACAAATCTGAACTCAGAAATAAGCAGAAGAGAATAATAATCTTAAAATGATGGATCTTGGGGCCGGTTACATGCAATGAAATATCAAAGCCACGCATAAACACTCCTTCAACCCTTCATGCTCTCAAGTGCAAGCTTTCAGAATTACTAAATCTTTGCAATCTTCCTTTGTAGGTTCAAAGCGTTCTTTGCAAGTTGCAGAATAGGACGATTCCAGCAACCCTCCTCCTTTCCTCGAAGCAGCAGCTTCAGGTAAGTGCCGAACTTCAGCGGCATTAGTCGAAAAAGACCCACTTGCAACTGCAGCACTTGGAACAAATTTTGTGTGCAAGCATAAGCAAAGCTTACCATTACGAAAGTGGAAACGGCGTGAGATTTTGCTCGTTTCGAATGCAATCATTTCATCTTGGACAGTGACACTTTTTATAGGAATTCTCATACATGGAGGCATATTCCAGTAAGCAGCATTCCATCGCGTGGAGACGCGTCGGGAACGCTCGCGATCTTGCAGCGAAAGTTTTCTGCCCAGCATCAGAAGAAAAGTGAAAGGGAAATCCACATTTTCCGTCGAATGCATTGTCTGCAACAAGGCGTTTGCAGGGCCTTAATATGTAAACATGGTGGATCACTGCATTACTACTGGGGACCTCGTCACATACATTTTAGCTGCAATTGCTGCTCATCAAGGAGTTAAAGAGAATGACCACTTATTTACCCCCGGACGAGTAGCCATCTCTTACTATAATTAATTGCGAACACATAAGAGCAAAAAGGCAAAAATAGTCATATATAGCAGACACAATGTCAGTCTAGATGATAGGCCGTGGTTTCATTTCGTAGGAATGATAGAAAGCATCAAACATTATTTGCATGCGTAAATGTGTACAGTTACGGCTAAGCTGAGCGTGCAATGAACTGTTATCTTAGAGATTATTCCGAAAGGTATATTAGAAAGATAATAGATCCAATTATAACAAATCATCAACTGAAAGCGATCCACCCGACGCGCTGATGAAAGTGAGCGGCTGTGCGCTATCACAACGACATATCGTTGCATTAAAGCAGCCGGTGGAATTTCGATGACAGATTGTGCGATGCACAATTGGCGTTTCGGAATGTTTAGCCGTTTCGGGAAACAGTGGTGCGTAGGCGTTTAGCTCGTTACAACACTTAAACAAACGCTCATATATGATTCATATATGAAACTTTAAATGGCTAACTGATCGACTACGTACCACCATTAGTAACTCTGAATTATCAACGAGCAATTTTAGCAAGTGCTGTTGATGGCAAATATGCATATTGAGCAATTCTATGTACCCTCATTAGTATAAATATATAAAAAGTGCATTCAGTTCCAAAATTCGAGGCGAAAGGAAAATTTTATTAAATATTAAATAAGATATTTTTCTGCATCAAAAATTAGGAAGAATTTTAAGGTAAAGAATGAAAGGAAGAAGATGGAGAGAAAATGGATTGGAAACGAGGATATTCTCGTCTCCATTTTTCCCTTGATTCTGAGCGTCAGTAGTACAGGCCACCAAAAATGGGAGCGTAATTGCAGTGCTAATGTGGCACCGAAACGCTCCCAAAGTGTATGCGCGAATGTGTGCTGCAGAATGACAACTGTGCAACGCACATTCATCATCGCCTCAGGCCGTTCGCTGGGCGCGGAATGGTGCCGATTCCAGCCCCCCTTTACAGTGCTTCTTCCACATAGTCTGCACTGCTGCGTTGAAGCACTAACATCAACAACAACTCGCGACATATCTAGAAGCCAAGAGGGGGGTGGGGGGAGGGTGGAAAGGCGCTTCCCGCTTGACCGCGTGTATACCCGAGTGCCCTCCCACAATCGCGAACTCCTATCATCATTCGCCTCTTTTACTGTGACCTTCGGCAAGGTTTTGCGATCAGGGGGAGGGGCGGAGAGATTGGTTTATGGGACCTAACAGGTATTACACCAAAAAGAAGTCTGGAAATTGCTGCCAAACAACCTCAACTGAGCAAAAAAGCGTACCATTTACGAACACGCCAAGAAGTATATTTTAGCACTCCGCTGCTAGCTATCTTTCTGACTTTGATTTTTTTCTTTCTGACTTACAGCGACACAATTCCCGGGGATTGCACTCCCGCTTTTTCAAAACAGTGAAAATGGTAGGATCCCGCTCGCCTCCACCGGTTTTAACACCTCTGTCGCTTACAAAAATTCTCACATATGACTTCCATTAAGGCAGTCTATCCTGTCCAGAAAATCTATAGATGAAGTGGACCTGTTCTGTTATGTTTCAGCAGCTGTCGAACATAAACTATAACGTTTGAAACAAGCATTCTTGAACAGAAAACTTTTCGATCACTCATCCCACTTTAAAAAATACGCTGAGATGTTATGAAAATTGGACGCCGTTGCCGATTAAGAACACCACCTTCTTTCTCTCGAGCTCAAGCTGCCTTTTCGAGCACTGCAAAACATTTAAAGGATCCTTCTATTCGAAGAAGGCAGCAGTTTTAAGACCAAGCTCCTTCATAATCCACTACGCACATTTCCAGCGAGCTGCCGACCTATCTCGTACCAGAACCATTATCAGTAACTGTGACACTATGAATGTTATTGGAAAAAATAATAAACGGTGTGAAAAGCGCTAACAATGCCAACTGCTACTCTGCTATCGCCAAAGAAAATTCAACTAGAGCATACGAACCAATTTCACTAAATCTTTTCAAATAAACTAGCGAAAAAATGAATCATGAAGAATGGCACGATTTGCGCTATTGCAGTTCAGACCACCAGCTTATCGAATCATTCAAAAGCTATTGCCAATAAGGCATTCTTATACAAGACTGGCCATGCAAAATCTCGAGCGAAAAATTGTTCTTTGGCCACATTAGAGTAGTTAAGAAACAAAATTTTGCGAATTTCTTAGCATCTTTGAACGCCAGCAAATAAAGTGAGAATCAGTTGAGATGCAATTTGGGATAGAAGGTCACCATACGATGTAAATTGAATCTATCAAATTTTGCGCTCTTAGCATTTGTGTTTTTCTTTTCTTCTTCTTCTTTTCTTTTTTTTCCTTTTTTTTCTTTTTTTTTTTGAAATCACCAAAAGAACACAGACGATCACGCGCAGCAGGTACAATAAAACTTGAGGAATTTCTGCAAAATTTTACGAAAGAGCACAATAATGCAGCGGTCACTTGAAATCGATTTTCAAAGCGTGATTTAGTCGTCAACATTTTACTATCTAGTCATTAAAGACACATCCATAGAGATACTCAATGTCGTCGTTCTAGACATGCAGCAACTGATATACGGGACATAGCACATAGAAAAAATGAAATTTCTTGAATTTTACTGCGGGTAGCCGATCCGATTAAAATATTCATGAAACTGACTGGTCTCACGAGCGTAGCTGGCAAAATATATATGACGCATCAATCCCGCTTCTCCATCTGTTTTGCAAAGTGACCGCAGATAGCCCTGAAATTTCGTTCGGATGCCATTTCG
Source organism: Baylisascaris ailuri (assembly GCA_022845575.1). NCBI lineage: Eukaryota > Metazoa > Nematoda > Chromadorea > Rhabditida > Ascarididae > Baylisascaris > Baylisascaris ailuri. Next base: position 32,354 of record JAAVTS010000589.1, read on the forward strand.
GCAACTGACTAAACTTTAAATCTGCATGTAAATAATTGCAGTTGCACGTGTGGCCAAAAAGGCCAACCGATGATTATTACAGCCACGTAAATTAATTCAAATACTTAACTGGATTATGCTCGGTCGATTGTTCACTTAATTCACGAGTCAGCTTAGTATGTAAGTGCATCATATGTCTGCCTCCCTATTGTAAACATCAATTAGGCAAACTACGCGAATTACATAGTTAATTAATTGGCATTTTGGTTGCTCTCTTATCTGCCGAGCAGTGAGCAAACCTTTAGAAATACGTCCTTGAATACTAAGCTTGAGCATGTGCAATGCACAACGATTCTGAGTGATCGCGAGTGTTAGTTGCCTTTAAAATCTAGAAAAAAAAAGAAGCGTGATTTGCACACAAGCCGAACTGGATTGTAAGTTGCAATAGAAACGCAATTACCAAACTGTGTTTTGCAGGCAACAATTTTGCAAATTTTTTGACATGGATTTCCTCTTTTACCATATATGCATAAACGTGTGAGCTTTTAGGTATACAAAATGCATTTTTGTTCATAATAAGCCATCGTCGTCGTTGGCATATTATGAATCCCATTGTACATAAATATGGCGGGAATGCGGCAACATTTGCTAGCTTCATTCGACAAAAATAGATGCAACACATTTTATGGTAGCTGCAAGGAAGAAAAAGAAAGTCTAGATGAAAGTTTGATGACGAAGCGGAGTGCTATGCGTCAACAGCCAGTTACGATATTCGAATGCACGATCCCTGCTTAAGTTGCCCCACGCCGCCCACACACTTGCATACCTATTGCAGTTCTATCTAGTGAGTACGCAAGACTCTCAGCTCCTACGAATCGAGCACTAATAACGATGACAACTGAACACCGAAAGACGTCTCAGCTATCGTGCAAGCTTTTCTCAGAAAAATCAGAATCTTTGCAAGGATACTGCGAACGTGACGTTTAAGTGCCTTGAGACATTGGAACCCTCAAAACACAAATGAATTTATTCACCAGGTGATGAGGAATTCCTCGGTACGATAAGGAACTTGAGGTTTATTTGCATCAAAAATCGGAATCTTTGCAAGCCCATTAGTTCTTAGCAAATGGTTTCCTCAGGAAATTTTTGCAGAACGGACGTTCCAGGTAAACGTTGTGTTAATATGATGCAGAGGACTTCCTTGGTTCCTACCTATAATATTCCCCAAATTTACTAAGTTTATTTCAAATTTGAATTTTCCAGCCGTTCAATAGTCTCTACGGATAGTTGCTAGCCACTCAGCGGATTTTCTATCTGTTGGACGGACGGGTCGTTGAAATCGTTGGCTTGTTACATCGACCGTCAAATTGGGAATTCGCTAGTGAGATTCGTTTATGATTAAATGTTCCACTGTTGAGTGGAGAAATATCAAGGAAGTGATTTAACGGAAGTGCTGCCAATTTATCAATAAAGCTTCACTCACATAAATATGAAAACGATTTTTGTTATAGTATGATCAATGAAAACTTATATATTGGTTAGAAAGCACAGTTTAAGAAATTCTGCATTGCTGGAGTGCATTTTTCCTCTACTCGTTGACCCTTTGATGCCAAATTGGCTTGATGTATGCCAAGCTAGTTTAACAGTGATGAACACTCACCATACATAACATATGAAACGCGAACGTTGCGCCACTTTCATTCGGTTGCTGTACACCATACTTCCTTATACAGATGAGAACTGTGAGAAGTGTAAGCGATACCCAACGTGGAGATGTCGTCCATATGACATCTGTAGTTTGCTGCGATGCGAATATGCACGCTATTGGGACTTTTTTGCTTACGTTCTATGCAAGCAAAAAATGGAAACAGCGAGATAACTTGCAGGTGTCAAATTTATGGCAAATGTACAAGTTGAGGTATGCGGATCATTAACAGCAGAGATAAAATGCGGAAAATTAAACGATATTGGCCTGTCAAATATGGATTCCACTGCAGGCATCAACTACGTTCCAGCTACCGAAAGCATCAAGCATATTTCAACGCTTAAAACATTATTCGATTTTTCTGGTGCGAATACGTCACAAAATTTCTTCATTCTCATCATAAAGAACGCTGAGTTCAGGCTTGTTGGTGATACTCGCAATGGCCTATCGGAATCTTAATATTATAAACATTTCGTCGCCATTTCCACCATATAAATGAACGTTGGGTTTTGATCTAGTTCTGTGGCGGTGTCTAACAAATGGAGCCGAGAAAACTATTTTATCTTATGAGTCTTTGCAGTTATTACATTTCATTCTTCAACAGGTTAGGTTACTTTGAAAAACAGTATCGAATGCTAGTGACCTCTCGCCTAAATGTCGTTGAAGTTGTTGTTGGCCAGCGATTTGTTGGACAACACAGCTAAAATATTATATTACCTACATACCAACAATCATTTTACTATCGACCAGTTCAGTGAAGGAAAACAAAATTTGACTTGTCATTCGGCGAGTTATTTTACTAGGTTTTCTTTTGACGTGAGGTTTTACTTTGCAAGCAAAATAAAAGCAGAAATGATCAAAAAAGAAGAGAAGCACGCGATCATTAGGACGTCCTTTGATAGCACTTCAACATCCTTCCTCTTCACGGCGTCGTTTATCATTCACGAGTGAAACCATTCCGAAATCACTTTATGTCATAATAATAACATATAATAGTGTAACCGTAGCGATTATAGATGGTCAAGGGAATTACTAGCATCGGCGCATTAACAATCAAAATTCCAAAGCAAAACTCTTCCAGGTCCGATGCAAAAAACATTTAAAATTCCCATCACTTAAAGGTGCGAGCGGAAAAAGAGAAGAACAAGAAGAAATCGAGGATTTGACGCAGCAGCAAGTGCGAAAACAACATGCCATGAATGAAAACTTGCTTAAACGTTGCATCGAGAACTTACCTCTCGAGCTGGCATCAAAAACAATATCGCAACAGATATATGAAATGCCAACAACGAGTACTACCACGTTTTCTCTATTCAATGCCGACCTCTCATCGATTCCGCCTCCCTTCACTAACCAACTTCCGTTGATACACACCGACGCTGCCTATTTCGTTTATCATGACGACATAGAGGATGAAAACACCGGAAAAATGACATCAGGTACGCCACACTAAATTTTAAAGAAAAAGATTAAAAAAACTGGAAAATGAGGGTCAGCCCAATGAGATAACGTACAGAGAATGTACAAAACGAATCAAGCGATAAACACAAATTGCCCATCACTTAAACAAAATAAAAGCCCCGCTTCCTTTCCCTTAATTTCTGCGCGAAGTCAAATTTAGCCAACAAAATAGGCAAAGACACGGCACCAACTGAAGTTGTCTTCGCCAGAGAAAGACTTTTGCTAAATGAGATCAAGACTTCCTGCAAAAACCGCGAACATTTGCACATAGTAGATTTCATCTTTGTGGAGTATTCCCTGACCAAGTACAAAGAGAACAAAAGCCGCCGCTAAAATACCACAAATGCACTTATTCGAGGCAGGGGCTCAAAAACTTGGAAAAACCACACAAGACAACATTCTGCGCCAATGGTAGCAATATTAGGTGTCATCATTCCAGGGAGGACTATCTATGGCATAAGCCAAAATTCCATAAACTGCTCTACCGATCAGCAACATTCTCTCAGAAGAACCAACGATGGAACGTCTTTAGACAAGAACACACATCAAAAACCCGCGCAGGAAAACAGGAAATTTTTCTTTAAACCAATAAAAAGGTTACCCTCGACAAGATATGACAGTTTTGCACCCCTGAATTTTCGCAGGCGAACAGGGCACTCTACCGCTGAGCTAAACCCCATGTGATTAGTAAGTGAGCTCACAATGTAGAAATTCACACATCGAATAACATAAGAAAATTATTCGCTTTTAAAACCAAAACAACTGAATTCAAACCTGGGCCTACAAATGTAGACTGCGAACTGAACCCAGCGCCTTATACCACTCGGTCAGACGAACAGCGTTCCGCGAATAAAAGCATCACTCCGCGGTCAACTCACTAGCATTGGTGACGAAAGACACAAACATGTCGGGGATGAGGAGCTCGAATTATGGGCTTGTGCCACGCAAAGCGAGCATTCTACCCCTGCGCTAAACCTCTACAGTTCTTCGTTGAGGTAAAAATGTCACACTAGCATTTTGTAGAAGTCCCCACGTCCGATTACACAATTAAAAATACTTTTTCTCAACTAACAAAACTGTTGCACAAATTGCCACCCAGAAGTACAGAGACAACGCATTTGATGGTAAGATCTGTCCGCCGCAGGATTAGAACCTACGCCTACAGATGTAGACTGCGACCTGAACGCAGTGCCTTAGACCACTCGGCCAGACTGACAGCTCCCCAAGACCAAAATGGTCACTCCAATCCCATCTCTCCATCCTTGCAGATGCAGCTTACAAGTATATGGCGCACGAGGGGTTCGTACCCTTGATCTCTCGCATGCATAGCGAGCCCTCTACCGCTGAGCTAAACCCGCTGTCACTACTAATTGAACAAACAATATCCGACCAGCAGTTCCTAGATGTTCCCACGTCCCATTATGCGAGGAAAAATATTTTTTCACAAGCAACACAACTGTTCGAAAAAATACCTAGGGCAAAGCAGAGAGGCAACAGTTTTGATAGTAATATCTGTCCGCCGCAGCATTCGAACCTGCGCCTACAGATGTAGACTGCGATCTAAACAAAGCGCCTCAGGTCACTCGGCTGGACGAACGGCGTTAGAAGGACAAATGCGTCACCCTCCCGCCATCTCGCTATATCTGAAGACGAAAGATACAAATATGTGGAGGATGAGGGGTTCGAACCCTCGACTTCTCGCATGCAAAGCGAACGCTCTACCGCTGAGCTAAACCTCCTGTGCCTTTTGAGTTAGGCAACAATATCCGAC
>JAAVTS010000589.1:39840-52031 GCA_022845575.1 Baylisascaris ailuri
ATATCTGTCCGCCGCAGGAATCGAACCTGCGCCTACAGATGTAGACTGCGACCTGAGCGCAGTGCCTTAGACCACTCGGCCAGACGGACAGCGATACAAGGGCAAATGCATCACCCTCCCGCCATCTCGCTATCCCAGAAGACGGAAGATACAAATATATGGAGGATGAGGGGATCGAACCCTCGACTTCTCGCATGCTAAGCGAGCGCTCTACCGCTGAGCTAAACCCCCTGTAGCTACCCCCTTGTAGCTAGTGATCTGTCCGCCTGCAAAAGGAAAAATATTTTTTCACAAGAAACACAACTGTTGGACAAAATATTTAGGAGGAAGAGAGAGACAACCGTTTTATTAGTAATATCTGTCCGCCGCAGGATTCGAACCTGCGCCTACAGATGTAGACTGCGACCTGAACGCAGCGCCTTAGACCACTCGGCCAGACGGACGTCGATACAAGGGCAAATGTGTCACCCTCCCGCGATTCCGCTATCCCCGAAGGCGAAAGATACAAATATATGGAGGATGAGGGGTTCGAACCCACGACTTCCCGCATGCAAAGCGACCGCTGTACCGCTGAGCTAAACCCCCTGTGCTTTTGAGTTAGGCAACAATATCCGACTAGCAGATCTTCGAAGTTCCCACGTCGGATTGCACGAGGAAAAATATTTTTTCTCGAATAACATAACTCTTAGACTAAATATCTAGGGGGAAGCAGAGTGACAACCGTTTTCATAGTAATATCTGTCCGCCGCAGGATTCGAACCTGCACCTACAGATGTAGACTGCGACCTGAACGCAGCGCCTTAGACCACTCGGCCAGACGGACGTCGATACAAGGGCAAATGTGTCACCCTCCCGCGATTCCGCTATCCCCGAAGGCGAAAGATACAAATATATGGAGGATGAGGGGTTCGAACCCTCGACTTCCCGCATGCAAAGCGACCGCTGTACCGCTGAGCTAAACCCCCTGTGCTTTTGAGTTAGGCAACAATATCCGACTAGCAGATCTTCGAAGTTCCCACGTCGGATTGCACGAGGAAAAATATTTTTTCTCGAATAACATAACTCTTAGACTAAATATCTAGGGGGAAGCAGAGTGACAACCGTTTTCATAGTAATATCTGTCCGCCGCAGGATTCGAACCTGCACCTACAGATGTAGACTGCGACCTGAACGCAGCGCCTTAGACCACTCGGCCAGACGGACGGCGATCCAGGGGCAAATGCATCACCCTCCCGCCATCTCGCTATCCTTGAAGACAAAAGATACAAATATGTGGAGGATAAGGGGTTCGAACCCTCGACTTCTCGCATGCAAAGCGAGCGCTCTACCGCTGAGCTAAACCCCCTGTAGCTACCCCCTTCTAGCTGGCGATCTGTCCGCCTGCACGGGGAAAAATATTTTTTCACAAGAAACACAACTGTTGGACAAGATATCTAGGAAGAAGCAGAGAGACAACCGTTCTATTAGTAATATCTGCCGGCCGCATTATTCGAACCGGCGCCTACAGATGTAGACTGTGACCTAAACACAGCGCCTTAGACCACTGGGCCAGACGGACGGCGATCCAAGGACAAATGCATCACCCTCCCGCGATCTCGCTATCTCTGAAGACGAAAGATACAAATATATGGAGGATGAGGGGTTCGAACCCTCGACTTCTCGCATGCAAAGCGAGCGCTCTACCGCTGAGCTAAACCCCCTGTAGCTACCCCCTTCTAGCTGGCGATCTGTCCGCCTGCACGGGGAAAAATATTTTTTCACAAGAAACACAACTGTTGGACAAGATATCTAGGAAGAAGCAGAGAGACAACCGTTCTATTAGTAATATCTGCCGGCCGCATTATTCGAACCGGCGCCTACAGATGTAGACTGTGACCTAAACACAGCGCCTTAGACCACTGGGCCAGACGGACGGCGATCCAAGGACAAATGCATCACCCTCCCGCGATCTCGCTATCTCTGAAGACGAAAGATACAAATATATGGAGGATGAGGGGTTCGAACCCTCGACTTCTCGCATGCAAAGCGAGCGCTCTACCGCTGAGCTAAACCCCCTGTAGCTACCCCCTTCTAGCTGGCGATCTGTCCGCCTGCACGGGGAAAAATATTTTTTCACAAGAAACACAACTGTTGGACAAGATATCTAGGAAGAAGCAGAGAGACAACCGTTCTATTAGTAATATCTGCCGGCCGCATTATTCGAACCGGCGCCTACAGATGTAGACTGTGACCTAAACACAGCGCCTTAGACCACTGGGCCAGACGGACGGCGATCCAAGGACAAATGCATCACCCTCCCGCGATCTCGCTATCTCTGAAGACGAAAGATACAAATATATGGAGGATGAGGGGTTCGAACCCTCGACTTCTCGCATGCAAAGCGAGCGCTCTACCGCTGAGCTAAACCCCCTGTGCCTTTTGAGTTAGGCAACAATATCCGACTAGAAGATCTTCGAAGTTCCCACGTCGGATTGCACGAGAAAAAATATTTTTTTCTCAAATAACATAACTTTTGGACAAAATATTTAGGAGGAAGAGAGAGACAACCGCTTTGATAGTGATATCTGTCCGCCGCAGGAATCGAACCTGCGCCTACAGATGTAGACTGCGACCTGAGCGCAGTGCCTTAGACCACTCGGCCAGACGGACAGCGATACAAGGGCAAATGCATCACCCTCCCGCCATCTCGCTATCCGTGAAGACGGAAGATACAAATATATGGAGGATGAGGGGATCGAACCCTCGACTTCTCGCATGCAAAGCGAGCGCTCTACCGCTGAGCTAAACCCCCTGCGCCTTTTGAGTTAGGCAACAATATCCGACTNTTCCAGCTGTAGTTAAAGTAACAATATCCGACTAGCAGATCTTCGAAGTTCCCACGTTGGATTGCACGACAATAAATATTTTTTCACGACAAACATAATTTTTGGACAAAGTATCTACTGGGAAGCAGAGGGACAACCGCTGTGATATTGAAATCTGTCTGCCGCAGGATTCGAACCTACGCCTACAAATGTAGACTGCGAATTGAACGCAGCGCTTTAGACCCTTCGGCCAGACGGACGGCGATCCAAGGACAAATGCATCACCCTCCCGCGATCTCGCTATCTCTGAAGACGAAAGATACAAATATATGGAGGATGAGGGGTTCGAACCCTCGACTTCTCGCATGCGAAGCGAGCGCTCTACCGCTGAGCTAAACCCCCTGTAGCTACCCCCTTCTAGCTGGCGATCTGTCCGCCTGCACGGGGAAAAATATTTTTTCACAAGAAACACAACTGTTGGACAAGATATCTAGGAAGAAGCAGAGAGACAACCGTTCTATTAGTAATATCTGCCGGCCGCATTATTCGAACCGGCGCCTACAGATGTAGACTGTGACCTAAACACAGCGCCTTAGACCACTGGGCCAGACGGACGGCGATCCAAGGACAAATGCATCACCCTCCCGCGATCTCGCTATCTCTGAAGACGAAAGATACAAATATATGGAGGATGAGGGGTTCGAACCCTCGACTTCTCGCATGCAAAGCGAGCGCTCTACCGCTGAGCTAAACCCCCTGTAGCTACCCATTGTAGCTGGTGATCTGTCCGCCTGCACGAGGAAAAATATTTTTTCAGAAGAAACACAACTGTTGGACAAAATATCTAGGGGGAAGCAGAGTGACAACCGCTTTCATAGTAATATCTGTCCGCCGCAGGATTCGAACCCGCGCCTACAGATGTAGACTGCGGCCTGAACGCAGTGCCTTAGACTACTCGGCCAGACGGACAGCGATCCAAGGACAAATGCATCACCCTCCCGCCATCTCGCTATCCCTGAAGACGAAAGATACGAATATATGGAGGATGAGGGGTTCGAACCCTCGACTTCCCGCATGCGAAGCGAGCGCTCTACCGCTGAGCTAAACCCCCTGTAGCTACCCCCTTCTAGCTGGCGATCTGTCCGCCTGCACGGGGAAAAATATTTTTTCACAAGAAACACAACTGTTGGACAAGATATCTAGGAAGAAGCAGAGAGACAACCGTTCTATTAGTAATATCTGCCGGCCGCATTATTCGAACCGGCGCCTACAGATGTAGACTGTGACCTAAACACAGCGCCTTAGACCACTGGGCCAGACGGACGGCGATCCAAGGACAAATGCATCACCCTCCCGCGATCTCGCTATCCCTGAAGACGAAAGATACAAATATATGGAGGATGAGGGGTTCGAACCCTCGACTTCTCGCATGCAAAGCGAGCGCTCTACCGCTGAGCTAAACCCCCTGCGCCTTTTGAGTTAGGCAACAATATCCGACTATCAGATCTTCGAAGTTTAAACGTCGGATTGCACGAGAAAAAATACTTTTTCTCAAATAACGTAACTGTTGGACGAAATATCTAGGAGGAAGGAGAGAGACAACCGTTTTATTAGTAATATCTGTGCGCCGTAGGATTCGAACCTGCGCCTACAGATGTAGACTGCGACCTGAACGCAGCGCCTTAGACTACTCGGCCAGACGGACGGCGATCCAAGGACAAATGCATCACCCTCCCGCGATTTCGCTATACCTGAAGACGAAAGATACAAATGTATGGAGGATGAGGGGTTCGAACCCTCGACTTCTCGCATACAAAGTGAGCGCTCTGCCGTCTGAGCTATACCCCTGTGGTTGTTTATTGAGGCAACAATACCGGACTAGCGGATCTTTGAAGTCCCTATGTCGGATTACATGACGAAAATGGACAAAATATCTAGGGCGAAGCAGAGAGTCAACGGGTTTGGTAGTAATATCTCTCCGTCGCAGGATTGGAACCTGCGCCTATAGATGTAGACTGCGACCTGAACGCAGCGGTTTAAAGTACTCGGCCGTTCGGACGGAGTTCTAAAAACAAAATGATCACTCGCCACCCACCTCGCTATTCTTTCTGACGAAAGAGGCAAATATATGGAATATGATCGTTCGAATGCTTTGGTGCTGTTTACGTTTAACGATGCAGTGCATGGCTTGACCTGGATGCAGTTCCCCGCATGCGTCGTTTTATTGGAAGTTGCTTTGCTTGGTGGCTTTATTCATTTCCGATTTTATGGAAACAGAATTTTCATTTCTTCGGCTCAGCGTTCACTCTGGAAGCGATATTTCAGGGATTCACTCGGCTGATCATCGAATTTCTTGATGTTTATGCTTTCACCTCATGGCGGTTATCGCAGGGAGTCTGGATGAGTTGATGTGTAGAAAAATGTAAATGGGGAAGGAGTTTCTCTGATACGCTTTTGCGACTTTTTCGAGCGTTCATCTCAATCACGCAGAAGTATTTTCTTTTGTGGTTCCTGAATGCTGGGATTTTTCGCATAAAGATGCAAGAAATTGGAAATCTTCTGTCCTAGGTGATGTTCTTGGACATCATTGCTTTTTCTCCCTATGGCCCGATATTTGTCTTGCTGATTACATTATTCGAACATTGCAAATATTCTTCAACTTCCCAAGCTTCCGCTGCAGTTTTCAGTGCAATTTGCTTTCTAGATGTAAGCAAGTGCTGAATGCTCACCTCAATTTTTTTTTTACAATCCGAACTCCGTGATATCATAATGTTCATGGAGCATGAGACCTAGTGCATACGCACCGAACGTAACGTGTAGCCAACGTGTTCACCACGTTACGATCATACTTCAGGTGAGCTATTGCACATGCTACGTTCTATGGCGGTGGATTACTGTAAAGCGAATAACATTGAATCGCTCATAGATTTCGAATCTATGGACAACACGTCGCGACTACTTCTTGCTCAACTCTTTCAAGCCGTATTGGGTTTCCATCAAGAAGATGAGGTCGATCAACGAGAGAATGTGCCGGCGTTACTACCTCCGCAAATAACTTCACCACATCAAACTATTATACACCATGAACCTGTAAGTGACGTTTACATTGTCAGCTTCAGGTTATAATAATTGGAAACAGCTGTGCAACGCTATCTGATTCGTTAGAATAAAGACGAGAGTCGACGTAAATGACGCGATTTATGGTGGACGGGAAACCAAAAATATTCAGCTGGGACACAGTGCTTTCCTCACTATTCTGTTCTATTAGTAAAAGGATCTTGATTTAACTGTGGGTTGCAGGTGATTCTATGTGGTCTTGCATTTAAAATTTGAAACCTTCTGTTCAAAAGTGCTATGAATAGAATATCTGTTTTATATATAAATTCGAAATCTGTTCATTGAAAACTTCCTAGTGACAAATTGGCCAGAACCGATCTCAAATTAGCCGTTTATTTCCTATGAGTGGGTTTTGTGGTCCAAGCGCAATAAAAAAATACCAGCGTTATAAGAAGAACTTCGTTTATCTTTCACCTATTCTAAGTGCCGGCACTGCAAAATACGCATATCCATTAGGTCATACTCGCAAGTTTGCTAACATAACCCTTCATTGATTATGTGGTTCTTTTCTATTATAAGTGGACTATTAAAAGTGATGCTCGTTGGTATCAATTCGCAATATCCAGGTAGCTCAACCTTTCTTCGAGCTCAAAACATGTCCAAGATTTTGTACAGGTTCGACACGTTGAAAGGCTTGACTTTCCGCTAAAAATATTGAAATTGAGAGAATTCGGTCCAGATCAGTGTTGATGAAGCATGCGTGCTATAGTTCTATAAAGCGTTAGCATCATGAACCAGCTATTTCTTTCCTTCCTTTTTTTCCACTCAGTTGAGGCGACCACCTGTATCACTTTATCCCACTACTGCTGTATAAAATCAATATTTACAGTCATTAGCACATAGATCATATGAGGCGGATACTATGAAAATGATAACTGCAAATCGGGAATATTTTCTGGATGTTTGATCGAAGAAATTCATTAAAAAATCCGATGCTGAATGGTAAACGATAGAGTAAAAGAGAACGATATAGAAAACCTTCGCTAAAGATTTATGCTCCTCATTGATAAGAAAAGCCCAAGGGTAAATTTCGAATAAACTGTCCGCCGAAACTGACCTTCTTTCAGGTTAACATTAAAAAGGCCTTTAAAGCCCTTAAACTGGTAGATGAAGTATGCTAAAAGCTATGCGAATTTTACGGCAAACAAAGTTTTGCAAATTTCGGGAGAGACTAAAAATTTGCAAATTCTGCGGCAAATAAAAAATGCACAAATTTCAGAATGAAGAAACGAAGGATGGTTCATACAAGTTGTTGCAGGATCTGAAATACAACTGTGATGACAATAACAACAACGATTGCGGTGCCTGCGGCGATCAATGCCGTCCTACACCCTCTGCTGATCAGCAACATTCTTGCATTCTAGTAGGCTCACTACGGTGACCCTTTTCGTTACATTTTGTTCGCTTGTGTAAGAATTTGTTAGAACATTCAGTGGTATATTTCGCAACGTATGGTCGATGCAGAGAGAGAAGAACGAGTATAGGTGATAAAGATAAGTGTATGCGCAACAAAACGGCAGTTTCCTATAAAAAGGGTAGGAGGATGAGAAAAATGAGCCTCTATAGTTTTTTATTAGGACTCATAGGATAGAATGACCATATTAAGATAGGACTCTATGTTGTCTGAGATCCCACTAAAGCATTCCTTCTGAAATATCATGCACAATGCGTCCATCAGCTCATCGCTTCTACCGCTTTCCACTTCCACTCAGTTTGCTCACCTTGATGAGAACACCTTTTCCACAATTTTGGAGCTCACCTTCGCTGTCTTCTATGTGAACATCCAGCTCCCAGCTTCATCAGTTGTCCAAGAACCCCGCAATCTGCCTTGTTTAGCTCATGTCGTTCTGCTTATATTATACTACGAGAACCTTAACTCTACCTTTTTTCCTTAGCACTTTATTTGTTACGTGATATAATTGCGCCACGCCACTCATCTACATTACACTGCCCATTCACAACGGTATCCTCTTCAAAAGCGAAAGGCGAAAGCAATTGTTGTAGATCAACTGGAATTACTTGAATAAAACAACGCATTCTCAAAACGTACAGTAGAATGCTCTTTTAGTAACTAATATGTCTATTAGATTTCGTCAACTAAACCGCTTGAACAAGCAGCTGAAAACACCCGACAGATATAGACGCCAAATCATGCAATAAGCATCTAAAAAAGCACCTGCAGAATATGCCTTCAAAAACGACGAACTGCAGAAAGCGCACAGATCATCAAATTGGGGAGTTTGAGTATTTTTCTTTTCGCCGAATGTCTGCTTTCAGAAGCGTTAGTAATTCATTTGAAGTTTTCACCGCATATAGGCGCTTAATGTACCCTAATTTACGAGGCATTTCGTCGAAGATCGTTAGAAGGTAAAGCATCTAAAACTTTTATAGTAACGCCGAAGCTATTATTGAAACATGCAATTCGTAACCATGTGACACCGTTTTCAAAACAACAACTAGAAAGCGCGCCAGGAAGGAATGGGAGGGGGGCAAAGATATGGTTTTTTTAGTTTTCTTCAATCAAGAACTAATCGCTGCATAACTATTCAAAATAATGAAAAATACATTAGAATATTTTCGTTCATGGTCCAATTTTGCGGACATGCGTAGCAATGACCACATGCCTTCTGGTTCATAAGCTAAGATATTGGATGAGCAGATACTTAACTGACTGCTAAGCGATTATTATTGTTTTCAATAGTAAGTAGTAACAGAATTCGTAAGTATAAAGACTGGCCTATTCGCTTTCCTCCAGTTTATCGCTCTTTCGCTTGCGTCGTCGAATTATTCACCACCTTCGCCTTCAATCGAACACCTGTTGACTTCTTTCTTCTCTTCTTCAAGTGCATCTTTACCCGTTCTGAAGCATGAGCAATTAAGCTTCTTTCTTTTTATACATAAATGAATCTGTGCAACGCAAGGTGACATTAAACAATGTGAATATAAAATGCATCATAAACGCAAATTGACACATCCAACAAGGTAAATACCCCAAAAAAAATCTCTTAAATGACCTCTACCGTATGACAATGCTCGCGCACCGCTTATCCTTTCGAAAAAACCACGCAGTGAATCCAATAAAATATGCGTCGTTGCACACTAATGTTTTCGAAGTTCAGTCTAATAGTCAGCTCTTCGCATATAGCGTAAACCATGAAAAAACACTCTACCAAGCAATTCCAAAGTTTCCAAGAAGCAGTACACAACAAGCATTAATACATTCACGTTGGATAGTTGCGCAACAACGATACGAAATGACAAGTTTGTTACGCCAATTGCAAAGCGTACATAGCCCCAATGTTCCAATAAAACTAATATTTGGCGCTTTCTAACCTTTTTTTTTGGGGGGAAGGGAGGGGGGGGGGGGACACTTTGCATCCAACGATTACTGTTTGCTCTCCGTTTTGCTCTGAACGTTTTGACATTTGATGGTTGTTGCTTCCAGCAGTGTATATGGGAATTTCGATGAGCCGATAGCGCCCATTTGTCTATAAATGCCTCTCTATTTGCGAAGTTCTATCTCTCGTGATTTTCTTTCGTAGCTCGCAAATGATCAAACACATATATACATACTTGCAAACATAAACGCCCTAAAAAGCGCGTTTGCAAAATTTCGCAACGAATGCGTACAAATAATTTTTTCAGATTGCATCACGAAAGCTAGTCGGTCGTCTTAATGCAAAATATAAGACGAAGCTGTGCAACAAATTCTCTACGATGGGCCATTGTCCCTATGGTGAACGATGTCAATTTATACACGCAAGTGAGTAGTAGTTCTCACTAACGATGTGAACGCTTAAACGGTGGTGAGGGCAGTTTGCCTTATCCAGTGAAAACGACCTGGAACTATGTCAGAAGGAAGGTTTGAGAGATAGGGTAATGAGGATGGAAATGATATATAATTGGTTCATATCGAAATTGAACACAGTATCTCCTCGCTGCTGCATGTTAGCCGAGCTATAACACATTTCTTTCAAATATTTAGATGCTCCAAACGTATTATCGGTTCGGCCTAATGCGCCCGGACACTATAAATCATGAGTTTGAATTTATAACAGTCTTGAAAGATGTCTAATATGTAGTACGTGAAGGGTCTTCGAAAAACTCCACAATCATTTACTTGTTGCAATCATCTAAATTTATTCGTATGTGTTTCCTTTTTGAGGAAGCCATACAAATGTGATAAAAAGGTCAAGTCGCATGTACAGGCCTAATTTGCTCGTATGATATTCTTTTTCAATAGTTGGAAGAGTTGAAGGATGACTCTCAGAAGTGCACTGATGCTGAGAGATGTTATATTTAACTATCCTCTACAAAATGTTTCCCTACGAGTACTGCACACATAGGGGTGTAGAAATTTTTCAGGGACCCCTTTAAATATGATCCCAAAGGATATGATGTCGGTGATAGTAAATGAACGGTGAGGCTGCAATTCGCAGCATCCATTTCGAATGCTTGTATATCGAAACGAAGCATTCCAGTCGATAATCTGGTTCCAAAAAAGAGCATTTTTCGTTACAGTGATATTCTGTCATCAAACGATTGTAGTAGTATTTATCACTGCTAAAAAGTATACAGTTCAGTGAGGGAAAGTTCTTATTCGTTGTTTTAGAAATACTCTTTAGTTGAAGTTAATTGCGCTGCCGTATATTTTTCTAATATTACCAAATACTCTATGAAAATTTCACTCTCATTGCCTTGTTTTTCGCCTGATGATTTGCTCGTTAGAGTTCATTGTATTGGCGATCGATCCGGGACATGGTTCCTATCTGCATATCTGCTTGAATCTACGAGATTCGTGGCTTCGAACTTTCGAGCATGCATTTAGGGACTCCGGATTTACAAAGAGGCTTGTCTAGAGATTGTGTGTTCCTTTTTCTTCGATCTCCTTTTTGCTGCTTCCACAGATTGCTCCTTTTAGAACTTGATCCCACCCTTCTCTTGAGAGAATCTGCTCGACTAAATTCCTCGAGAATAGCTTCTCCCAAAATTGCAGAGGAGGCGAATTGCTTTTGCAGATTTTTCCCTGTGGGAATGTGGGGATGGATAGGGGGTTCAAATCCAAAGGATGTTTTCCAATAGTTTGGGTTTTCAAGTGAGCGAGAAGATACCAAAGGGTATGCTGATTTTCCTTGTAAGATTACGAGAATGTGTATTTTGCATATTCTTTATTGATGCTGACGGTAACATAACATGAGTTTCCTAAACGAATGTGTTTTCGCTAGTTCTGATGCAACGATAGATGAAAGAAATTTGTAATTTCGAAGAAGTCTTTAGCGTATAGATAAAAGTGGAATTCTACCTGCTGAATCGGATTAAATTTTTGAAAAAGATGTGAAATTCTTATACCTTTGAGAAATTTGATCGTATAAAATGACTATCAACTGAAAATTTCGGCATAAAAATTTTTTTGAAAACCGACTACTAATTATTTTTATTTGAAAGAAAAAAATGCTCTTGCCATCGAAAAGAGAGTCCGTCCGACTTGCCGAAAAAATACGGAAATGCCGAAAATGAATTATTTTCTTGTTGAGGAAATAAAATTTCAAAGAAAACTTAATTTCCTGCCAACTTTCGAGCAGATTCTTCAATTTGTGGGGATGTGCGTATCCATTTCCACAAGTTGCTTTAATCTGTGTCCGACAACTATTAATTATGCTAAAGGTTAGCGATCGTTCTCAACCGTAATTCATCTCCCACATTGTCTTCCTTTCTCACGAGGTATTTGGTTTCCTATGCGTTTAATCGACTGTCCGTTAATCGACTGCTTTGGAAGAGATTTAAAATTTAAGCGCAAACGAAAGGTGATAATTCCAACTGACTATCTGGTGGGGATGTGGCATTCATATGCAGATCGCATAGCCTTGGATAAAACCCTAGCGATTTTCCTTGATCTGCAGCACATAGATATGCATTAGCCTGCCTTGTCTACAAATAAATCAATTGCCACTTGAGCATTGAAGTAGGATTTTCCAGGCTGATTGTACATTTAATTGCCACGACAATCTAGGCATATCTTTGAAAAATCTTAGGATCAAACCATCGTTGGGATCGGTCATTTTGAAGAGTTCCTTAATTGGATGTGTTATTTTGTCTTCACTTAAAAGACCTATCGAATCGTGACGTTTGCAGATTTTTTGTCCTATTTATCTATGATATAATTTTCTGTTTGTACAAATTTTTTCCATCCTTGAGAGTAAAAGTAAAGTAAAAGTAAAGTTGAATTAAAAGTCCATCCTCACTGTTTATATATATATATATATATATATA
>JAAVTS010000589.1:52960-84549 GCA_022845575.1 Baylisascaris ailuri
GTTTATATATTTACTTATTTATTTATTTATTGTTCCATAAAGCCCCTTTTATAGGCATTCTTTCAGTGCCTTCTTATACGATGATGGAAGATTCGATGGATGACGTTGCACTTCAAACAGATCAAAAAGACGATGATAGCATTTGCAGCGTCAACCAAAATTCATTGTTAGTAATTTCGATTAATTTCGTTTATTCTATTTTGAAAATTGTTTTTTTCGGCTACATTATCTCAGCCATTTCCAATTATTTCGATCCAAAAAATTTTTTCGTTGTAGTCTAAATAATTTAGAGAGGATTTTCACATTGCTGAAATTTAAATACTTAAAAAAATTCTGTGTTTAAAACTGTTAATGAATTTTTGGTTCAACAATTTTCATTTGAATGGAAGGCAGGCCTGATGAAAAAGTAAGGGGGAATAAGGGGCTGTTAATTAGAAATAACCGATAAAATTATAAGCTCCTAGATAGCTTCACCTCCTCCCTTTCCCGATTTTCGATTCACCCAGCGACACCTTTTCAGTTAAGTAGGGATGTTCAGAGCTCTCACACCGATTACGATACTCTTTTACCATACTCTAGTTGTCGGAAGCACTTCACTGTTGAAAAATTTTCCAGTCGGTGAAGTAAGTCATAAATTGGGTAAGTGAACAACCCTGAGAGGTGCTAATTGATTGCCTAAAATCACTTAGGTGTATAGTGTTTTGGGGGAAACATAAGTAAGCGTCATTAATCGGGGCTAAAATCGTTGAGCACTTAAACGGTTACAATGCTTATTTCAGTGAGGTGTGCTCTACTTATAGCATTTCGGGTGCTAGTGGTGATGAAGAGATTTCGCCATCACATTCATCCGAAAGGTTATTGACAACGTTCTTCGATCCACCTAGCCTAACATCCACCGAGAACTCTGTTTGGCCACACAGTCTTTTCGATGTTGCCATTACCAATTCCTTTTAGAGGACTATTTTTCCTTTATGCTTTTATTATATGTTGTGTCTTTTCTATTTCTCTTGTTTCATATATTTTCTATTCATTTACTCAAGCTCAATTTTGTTATTGAGCTTCAGTTTATTCCTAATATGGACGAAAGTTAGTCGTCAAATTTTAAGCATCAAAATGAATGCCGCATATATTTTGATAGTATTGAAGAATTAAAAGCCAAAAAAACCTCTAAATAACTCTGCCTATACCAACCAATTATTGCTCATGCATAATGGGTGCCTTTTTTTGTGTTGTTTAATGTTGTTATTATAATTTAAGTGATGTTAGTAAACTATTTATTAAAGATCGAATATACATTTAAAATATGCTTCATGATCGTTTCTTTATATTAGAGTTCGATCGCATTTATGAATCATGTATATGTTGTGATGAATGTTTGAACTCCATCTTTTAAGTATTGGTCTTTTTATTTTTACTTTTGCTGTTATTACTCTGTTATTGATATTTATGTGTTTAGTTGTCATATAATTATGTAATCACTTCAAATATTTATTGATTTGGGTGAAAATTCTATTTATTCGTATCAAAAAAATGCGAAAAAACATAGAAATAAATATTCAACAAACATATGTAAGTTAAATGTGCGTATGAATGGAACCATCAAAATGGGCAGCAACCAGGGAAATGCAATTGGTCGTAAAGCATAGACATGGAAAATTCGACTTGAGGATCGTGTATTCATGGAGATCCAATCATAAGAGCTCCGTTTTTGATCGCAAACTTTGGTCAAAGTTGTCAATTTTTGATGTAGCTGAAATTTATGTACAAATTCAACATAACCTCGTGGCAAAAACAGATTCGATCCTCGCGTTCACCATGCTCAATAATCCACATAGGTAATCCTTGTAAGAGTCAGCTCCCCTTGGCTCATCTAGTTGTCCAAACGAGCCAAGGAGACCTTACCAAACAAGTTTTTGGTTCGCCTCCTATTAAACAAGCTTTTTTCCTTATTGTCATTGACCACCCCTCCTCTCATTTCCTTCACGTCGCCCTTCCTTTCTCCTTCACCACCTGAACGCACAACTGCAAACATTGGTAAATGGAATTTTTTTTTAACGTTAAAACAGGAAAATATTGTGCTGCAACTGGAAAGGTTCGTATTGCGCCGTGGTCGCATCACAATTTACTGCGATTTGTGTAAAAAACCTATAGCCAGGTCTTCCGCCTCAGTACTCTCTTTCCCCGAACACATCCAATATCTAGTCGTATCCCATGCAATCCGAGCAGTGTTCCCACCGATAACTTTTTTTTTTTTAAATTTGTCACCTATGAGTGTAGATGATATTCGATGGTCTAATGTGTTATTTTGCTCATCTATTGCTGGACCCCTTTCATGTTCACGAGGTGCATGCGGTTTGAAATTTCCGTTAAACAGAGGTATATTCATACATGGAGTCCACTGTAGTTCATCAAGATTTTATATAACTTACCCTACTAATGTTTTTCACTTCTATAGATGAGATAAGCGAACAACTCCGCAGCTACAGTGCGTGATTACTGACTCAATTAATATGCTGTGCTTTATCCTACATTCCTAACTCTCCAATATTCTGCTACCCTATACTTTCAACCTCTTCGACACCCCCTCCCCCCCCCCAGTAATGTTTTTATTCATGTTTTTATTGTTGACTTATAAGGGAACATATGAATATAAATAATAAAGAGCACAAATAATATATACATAAACCATCAAGAACGACCAATATTGATAACGTATATCACTACACAGAAAGCAACAGAATTAATTTCCTGTGCATCAGTTACAGTAATGCTTTATGTGCAGCCCTTTTATAGAAAGAATAGTAGGAGAGGAGTTAAGCATAGAAGAGCACGACCCCCTTCCTTACCTTTCAGTGCAACATGCAACAAGATATCTTTCTTGTAAAGCAAAAATCTCTTTACATAACCTTACCCATTATTTCACATAAAGAGCGACCTGTTAAATACTAGAAAAAAGTTTATCTTCACCATTCTATAAGCTTTCATTGTCCCCTTCTTTAACTTTCTTCGTTACAATCGCATATAATTAGTGCTTAGTGGAAATGTCAATCATAAGATGCAATTAACGCTCAACAACGAATAATAAATATTCTACAACAACGAGATCTATAAACTATAAACGAAAACAGAACAAACAGATTATATCCGATGGAAATTTTGTTTCTAAAGGTGGCAAGGATCCACAATTGTAAGTCGTGGCTCATAGAATTTGCACGGAAAATTGGCATCACTAAGGCCTATAAACTCAACTCAAGATGTGGCAAAGCTTCAAACGATTATTTCAATCCAACAATATTCTTTTGTATTATTCAAATTGGAACTTAGTACGACAACAGGTCTCCACCAAGCGAAGACGATGAAGTGTTCGTTCACCACAAACAATTCCAAGTAATTCCACCTCCGCAACAGGAGTGACTAGGGGGAAGGGGGAAGAGGTTGTTCGAATTCAAAATCCCTTCTCGTAAGAACCTCCCCACACACGTTCATAATTGCTATTCCAGGAATACACCATTAAATAACTTGATCCCAGAGGATTACAAAAAGAACCTTAAAATGCTTCATTGTTCCATTATTCGTTCCTTATGGATTCAATCCACTTTCCCGATCACTCTAACGCTTTAAACTCAACGACGCTTTAGAAGACAGTTGTGCAGTTACATTTGCAATGTTGCTGATTGAAGCATTGCTGTATTCCAGCCCTTCCCCTCCTCTCGCAATCCTCTCATTGCCCACACATGATCGAAACAAAACAATTAAAATTTATGCCTAATCGTGTGCTTTCGCATTCATACGTCTCTTATAGATATCTCTCACCACACCGGTTGCCCGAGGTGCTTCCTCATCGCTGTCTGAATCTCCGGCTGCACGCCGTTTCCGGGCCGCTAATGCCGATTGCTGTTGTTGATATTCACTTGATGCCAGAACCTTCAAAAAACGGCACAGCATCAATTTTTATACTCTTCTTCCTTGAATATAATTCATCTCAGGTTAAGCTGGCAAGATTGATAGGTTCTATACGCTTCACTAATAAAACAATTTAATCCATAGAAACACTATAAATAATTCAGTGGATTAATTATTACCTAATTGCCCGTCAAGATCACTAACAGCTTATTAATGTTTCGGTGTTTCCACTCAACTTGGCATAACAAGTACCAGCATCGTAAGAGAATACGAAAATGACCCATACAAAGCAATCACAGTTTAGATCACCATATATAATGCGACATTAAGTGATCTTTGTACTGTTTCAATTTGCTATTCACTCATCGATAAAATCACCACAAAAGACGATCCCCATTGCTATCAATCTCAAGATTATCAACAGTGAATTATTTTTATTTTCAATGAGCCTATGATAGAAAAAAAAAAAAATTTAGCGATATAGACGATGAGGGAGGAATGAAAACGGAATGAGAAACGAATAGTTCGTAATGAAGCACTCACCACGTTTGGGTCGGTGGTAGTCGCAACTAGTTGATAGAAATCTTTCTTCAAATCTTCAACACGATGTTTTCCAAACATCACACCAT
Source organism: Baylisascaris ailuri (assembly GCA_022845575.1). NCBI lineage: Eukaryota > Metazoa > Nematoda > Chromadorea > Rhabditida > Ascarididae > Baylisascaris > Baylisascaris ailuri. Next base: position 57,493 of record JAAVTS010000589.1, read on the forward strand.
TCTCCACTTTAACGGTCGAGTCCACGATGGGCGCTTAAAATTTACCGATGAAATAATAGTTAAAGAAATGTAGTAATAGTCAAAGAAATCACTATATAGATGCAAAGGCGATAATTCCAATACAATATAGAATCGTATAAGAATAATATAACTTACGGCTAGCCTGTGCGAATTTCGATAGACTTTCAATGAGCAAATCCACAGATACGAACGGCCCATTGAAACACCAAGGAGGTGGCAAAATTTGCATCAATTGGGCAGCAGCAGGTGGTGGCGGAAATATACCTGAAACATTTAGTTTCTCATTGAACCAAAAAGTTTATAAGGTTTCGATTCATGTGTTTAGCCAGCGGAAGAGCTCCAAAAAAGACTATGAGTCACTAACCGCTCCGCTCACGCTCCTCCTATTCCACCCCACTCATGGCGCTACAAAGCCGCTATTTTTAAACCTTTCTGTACCACCATAATAACCTGCAATGAAATAGATAAAGTTACTGCACTAGTTGAAAAAGATGTTACCTATCAAATTTTGCTATCAAGGTTATATTGGTGAATGAAAAAACAAGTGAAGCAATCACCTCCAGGAACTGGATGATAGCTGGCCGCGGTGTTTAGCTTCGGCTTGAAAGGAATCATCTGATCGGTGTCGGGTCTAGGATAACCGGATATTTCGAGACTCACACCACCGCCCATCACCACCGAAGGTCCTTGCGCATTACCAGGCACTGTTCGAGCGTTTCCTTAGAAGAAGCAAACGTCAAATTACTAGCGGAATATTGCGCTAAAAGCTGCACCGCGATTTCCCAATGACCGATCGATTTTCAAATTAGGTCAAGTTGCATACTTTTTGGGGCCATATTGAAATGGTTGCGTTGTCATGGTTTTAATTAACTTAGTACACCGGTACTTCGAGTAGCATTCTACGAACATATTAAAACGAGGAGACAAAGTAAGTTCCCATTCGTTCCTACCAACAGATCTCGTGGTGTAGTGGTTATCACATCTGTCTAACACACAGAAGGTCGGCGGTTCGAGCCCGCCCGAGATCAAGTACTTTGCCTTCGTCTAGCTGAAGCTAGAGCTTACAAGCAGGGTACTTCCACCACTTTTGAGCAAGTGATTCGCGGTATTCATTCAAATAAACAGAGGTCAACCGTTAACACTTCATGCAACGAAAATAGATGGGAAATAAGCCACAATCCAATGTTTGCTTCTATTACCTATTCCACGATAAAATGCAACCCTCGATCACTCCAAAAGCATTCAAATATAAACCATTAAGCCATTCCAAATCAAATGGCCTATCGTTTACTACTCCTTATTCAAAACAAGTAATTTCCGCCCCTACTCTTTGCTTTTAAGTTCACTTCAAAAAAAAAATCGAAAATTATACGACTATTTCCAAAAAAAAACATTATTAGTAATACGCTGAGCAGCAACAGATCCTATGCCCCAAATGTCCTTATCCCCTCTCAACAAGATGCCCATCCTCGTAAAGGAAGTGGAGGTGGCCGGAGTAAATAAAACAGGGATACGTCCTAAAGTTCGGTCTTCTAAAACTTCAATATTTATAAAGAAACAATCTAAAATTGGTAATAAAGAATGCCACTTTGGCCCACAAATTCCAAAATTGAAAAAATATCAAATTAAAAAATTTAAAAAAATTAAAAAATTAAAAAACTAAAAATATCAAAACATTTTAGAATATTTGTGTCAAACAGCACAAACTCGTCGAATAATCCAACATTCCTCTGTTAATGTCACATATTTCAGTAAATAAATAAAAAATAAAATATGCACCATTAGCATTCGAATTGCCAGGGAGAAGCGTTGCCGTACCAGCTGATGATGATGCACGTCCAACTAGTGAGTTGCTTTGTCTCAATTGCTTCTACAAATCAATCTTCATAATCGCTAATAAATTGGTAGAAATAAATGGCAGAAATTGTCCAAATATCTGCTAAAAATAATTTTGAAATTGATTTGTTGAAATATTGATAAAATATATGCTTAGAAATCGACCAATTAAAAAAAGTTCCGCAGAAAATTTCTTACAAATTTATTCAATTTCTTGAATATTACGCTGAATTTGAAACATAGGTTTCTTGGAACTTCCAAACTACTAGAAGACACTCGCATGTCGCTTTATTGAGAGGATAAAACACAAACTTCTAAATGAGGAAAGGCCTGTAAACAGAATGCAAATAAGAATATAGAAACTATAAAATCTGCTACTATATTTCAAGTGGCCATATGATATCACATGGCATTATATTAGAAAATTTTTCAACATCGACAAATCGTCACGATTTCTTATCGCTTTCTATAAATTTCCATGTGAACTTCGACCATCAAAAGGAAATATTTCGCTTTATACTAGCCAAAGTTCACATGGAAATTGAGCATAACGGCAAATATTAGTCACTACGGCCAATCTGAGCAAAAGTTGATAGACAGTTAAATCGTCCCCATTAGCCGAGTGGATAGGGCGTTCGTCGAGCAATTGGAAGATCGTGAGTTCGAATATTCGGTGACAACGTTGTCATTGGTCACCGAATATAATGAGATAATTAGTTTCTTTCCTTATGCTTTATATGCCCACTACTACTGAAGAACACATGAAAAGAAAACTTGAGATTGCAGTTTTAAGCTGCATATATTTAGTACTTCGCATATTCAAACGCTCAAATAGTACCATCAGCTAGCTGCTACCTTATGCCCTTTTGCAGCGATAAACAAACATAATATGCAAACACAACTAGCTAAGATATGGCTGCAATGCCAACGAAAATCGTTCACCAGATTTTCAGAATAAACACAACAGCTTTGCAATGAAATCAAACCAGCCAGTTGGCGATAAATAAGATATACTTTTAAAACTACTCAAGAATTCAATTGCACTTCATGTCACTTGAAAATTAAATTCATTTCTCTAAACTTAACTGAACCGATTAAATTTCTTTGTGAAGAAATTATCTAGATAAAAAAGAGCAACATCAAAAATGCTACAAAAAAAATCATTGCAAATCCCTCTCCTTTATTGCGAAAGTTTCATATTTACATATATCATTGCTAGTTTCATCAAAAATTTGCATGAACATACCGAATATCCCATAAGTTTTAGCTGATCACCAGTACATGGTACAAGATTAAGGAACTTGTATCGATCGATTAGAAGCAGTGTTTGCATATCACCATACTGCTCTTTTAGTGCTTCACGTCGTCGTTGATCCACCTTCAGAATACTCGACAGATCACCGACTTCTGATTCAAACTCCAAATAACGATCCCAAATCTCTCTTTAATAAATATTTAGGTAAACAATTTACATAACAGATCGCATAGGTGGAAAAATAAAACGATTCACAAATTGAGTGTCATTTCGAAATACTCTATCAAAGAAAGGTAAGACAGCATTATTCCACTCTCCTTGCCCTTACCCTCCCCCTAATCCTCTTTTATACTGAACTATCCTCGTCTTATTCATCATTAGTCACCACAAACGAATGTTAAGCAAAGATATCTTCACAAAAAGCACAGTTCGAGAAGAAAAGCCATAAAGAACCGACCACAGTTCTCACTACAATGAAAGCACGCATATCCTCTAAAGAAAACTTAAGGCCATGATAATACACGTGACCTGGCATAATGCCAAGCAATGAGCACTCTACCGCAAGCATAAAATATCTCACAATGACTTTTCGGGTGGCATCGTTCCTGAAGTCAATATCCGTTCGAATACGACACGCGTATTGTTATCCTCTGCAAATATGCATTCCATTGGGGTTTTTGCTGGCGAAAATTGATTACAACACAATATAGATATGCGAAAATAGTAATCTGTAGTGCTTATGATAGGATTCCACATCATTCCATTCCCTAATTTTCCTACTTAATCAACCCAAATATGTACATCAAATAAACTTGAGAATTTATCTACTTTTCAAGCAATGTTGAGATTATAGCGTTCAACATAGAATTAATTTTTAAAAATTATACGAAAAAAGAAGTAAAAATTCGAATAAAACAAACCATTAAGGTGAGAAAGAAAATCGGCATATGCAAGCGCATAATCCGGCTCATCACCATATTTCTTTAAGCCCATATCGAAGACTCGTATCGCAACATCGGTGTCCTAAAATCTCCATTACGCAAATATTTCGTTTCTTTTGCGAATTAAAGATAAATCTGTAAAAATAAAATGTTGATACAAGCAAATATGCATTCGTGATAAGAAGAGATCTTATAGAAAACATTCCTTTACAACCGATTTCAATTCTCTCACTGACACCGAGGTTTAGGGTTTATTCAAATCTTAATCCAGTTTATTGCCCTCTGCAGTTCAATGTCACCTCATTTTATACCTCAGAAACAAAAGATCGAATAGCCGCCCATAATTCGTCTCTCTTCCTCTAGAGATATCCCTCTAATTCTGGATCCTCAATGACAACGTCTGCTCTGCTGCAGACAATCGCAGCACTCTTCTCAATTAAAAGGAGGACAAATGTGAGATTAATCTCCCTCATCACTGAATCCACACCTCCCTCAGGTATACCATTCGGCTTTCAATAAGAAAAAAGAAACACTACCTTGCTACAATAGTATTCCATAAGTGCAGATGCGACATAAACATGAAACTTGCAACGTGGATCTTGTCGTGCACGTTTGAAAATATTTCGTGCAAATTGTGCACCTTCAGTTCGACGCACAAATTTCATCAATTGAATATATGCCTGAAATGTATCCCCCTTAAAAGTTTTGCTATAAACACTACGCTTGCAATTTGTAATTGCAATGCAATTCGCTCATATTTTTACTTATACTTTTATTTATTTATTTATTCATTTATTTACTTTTTATTTTTGAAAACAGAAATCGAGGAATGATCAATGCTTAAATATGACTGACACTCATCGCTTCCCCCTTCCTCCTTCCTCTCTTAAATCGAGAAACTTACCACCATCTTTACCTAAGCAACTTTCTCCATAATGCTCTAGGTAATCAAAAAGAAAATGAATGAAGCAACTTGCTGGGTTTGCAAACAAAATGAAACATTAAGCAACAACTTCATCTCATAATTAGCAAAATAAATGCACCTAAAAAAATAAAAACATACCAACGTTGGATCGGCTTGTTCTATAGCGAGTAATTTGTCGTAGATCTTCTTGACATTGTCGTACTTCATTCTTTCCTCTTCGAAATCCGCATATGCAAAGAATAACAGCTGACTATCTTTTAAGAGACCACCAATTGCACGTTCAAAAAGCTCTAAAAGAGAACAATTTGTGGATACAAAAATTTGCATAAATAGGTTCACTCTTCAGTCCCCTCCCCCCATTCTCTTCTCTCTCAAAGTTATAAGTTCAGCTCAATAAAAGTAAAGATTTATAGAAGCAAATGTTAATGAGATATGCCTATTTCTGCATAACGCATCATATTGCAACATCTCTTTCCATTATCCTCTCTCTATGAAAACTCCCCACCAGAAATAAAATATTAGTGGGCATACTATTCTAGATCAAAAACATATGAAAATAAAGGGGATGTCACATACGTGCAACTTCAGCATTCATCTGCGCAGCGAGTTTTACATCACCCTTTTCGGCAAGGGCAACAGCTGCCTGCTGTTGAAATAATGAAGCCTCGTACCAGATGTCTGGGTAGTATCCGAGACAGAGCAGTGCTTGTTCATATGCAAATATCACTGCAACATACAATCAATATTATATAATGTTTACATGCCATTATTGCATAAGAAACACTACTAAGACGAGCTATGATTTTTTAAAGCGAATCAAGTGAGGGGGGGGGGGGGGGAAGGGGGTAGACTGGGCAACGATGGTGTCGCATTTTCTTGACGAGTTGATGAATGAAATAATGCTTTTGCCGCAATAACGCAGCACTCCAATATACTGCTTTACTTTCATTCTTCTCAATCCCTTAAAATTATGCAGATCTTCTAAGCCGACACAACTGATCACCACAATGATTTAACTGTAAGATGAAATCATAAGATTTCAACTCCATCAATGATACATCTAGGCTCTCAAAAATCATATAACAAAAATTGCCTCATATCAGCTTACATTATGAGCCAAATTTCTAATCCTAATAAAAATAAAACAGCGTTTCTTCATCTTCTATGAAAGAATATCAATCGAACAATTGATCAAAATATTTTATAAACTATATCAGCGATAGTTCGTTGCGTTTCTAAATGATCTTTAATACTGCCTGCTAAATATAAGATTCAAAAGATATGAAATAATATGAGGAAATAAATAAAGTATCTCTTAAGTTAGCAAAAAGAATTGGAAATAAAAAATTAACCTCTTCTAGCAAAATGTGCGTACTCTTCAGTTCCCGAAGGATTGGTCTTCTCCCATTGAATATATTTACGCCACATTTCTAACTGAAATCATTCATATTAATCTGTTTTTTTCTTTAAGATTAAGGTTGAAAAACAATAAAATATGAAGAAGAAAATGACATGAATACTTAAAACAAAATGAAGAGGAAACTAATAAGGCGTCATCTTGCCTCGAATAAAATGCTAAGCGATCATAAATTATGGAAAATTTTCAGGAAAGCGCTACGCATTATGAGAGAGCATTTTTATATTTAATAAAAATGAGAGGTTTACGATCGTAAAAATTTTCGAAAGTGAAGAAGAATTAAACGTTATGCGATAACGAACAGAATTGTGGAATAGTCTTAATCTCTATGATCACCTCTAAAAGAATGGAATGAAACAGTGACAACAACTGCACGCTCCATTCATTTGTCTTACTTAACCCCCTCCCCCCTCCCCAAGTTTTTGATTAATAAAACGAATCTATAGCACCAATTTGTCCCTTAAAAATACAACATTCCATATTCGATACCACTTTTAGCAGCACATTTAAAAGAAAGATTCAAAATATCAATCCAAACAGCTTCCGTATGATTTCAGGTCTTGAAGGCTACGGGATTGCTTTTCTGATGTAAAAGGCCAAATTGGGGAGAAGATGAGAGGGCAGTGAGGTGGGATCATCCATCTTCAAGCTCGACCTCACATCGCTTAAAAACAACCAACAAACCTGTTTCATCTCGGCTGCAGTACCTCTTGGTGGTACACTAACGGCTTGTCGATTTAGACCCCTCGTGATCTGCTCCAACGATTTTGAAATTCGTTTCGCCACCTGATAGTCCTTATTTCTTTCTGCTATTAACTTCTCAGCCAATGTAGAATTAACACTCTATAATAGCACTCTTTTACTCAGTTGAATCGCACCAACAACAACATTTTTAGATTTCCTTTGCAAATACTTCAAAGAGGGCGGAGAGGGAGATGGGTGTCGAAACTCCATCGGCAGAAGATGAGATCAAGAAGATGTTATAGAGGGAAAAATTGGGGAAGGTCATTCCCAAATTACTCAACATAGATTCCTATCCATTTGTAATAAAGCAAATCAGGAATTTATTAAAAGATATACTACAAAGCCCACCACAATTGGCCAATTTCTGTCAAACTTGACCATGCAGTTTTAAAAATGCACCAAATATTGCCTGAAATTGTCTAGAGCTCCACCACCGAATCCTGTAATATTCAGCTATGGAAAAAAGTCCAAATCTTTAGCAGTCATTTGCAGTGATCGACCAATCAAGCTTCAATCGGAAACCGAAATTTCGACTGAATTCAATAGCAATCAAAACTCAATTTTTACAGAACATTATCGGTAGCTGACTAGATGGCCGATTGGCATTTCTAACAAGCGACTTTCGGTTGCAGTCAACGTCATCGGTGAGTCACCAAAGGAAAGAAACTCCTACCGATTACCATCACAAACTGAAAGTCATTTTCCTCGAGCCCTTCCCAATCACCATTCCTACACGAAATACACATAAACACTTGAATAAACCCATTAAGCTAATCTCTTGCTGCACAAAAATTGACTAATTAATCTTAGAACACAAAATAAAATGTCTTCAAATATGCTCAAAACCTTTTCGTAAGAGCAATATTCGGCCCATAGCTGTTCGATATTGACCATCGGTGTTACGATGCCTCGTTGATATATTTTACGAACCGCTGAGATTCGTTGATTTTCCGCATATTGACCAACAGTTGGTCTAAATTCAATATTATTAATCTAACTCGATTCGAATTAATAAACATTAAACAGATAATTCCAAAGCAATGGAACAGTTCAAGCAGAATTGGGTGATTTCACTCCCTATTCACTCTGTAAGAAACAATAATATCAGCAAGCATTTTTTTTAATCTACCTTTAAAGTATAACCTCACCTTCAAGGTAGAATGTACTTCATCATCAAGGCAATTTATTTCCTCACATTTATAAATGCTTCATCCTTCTAAAATCGTTTAGGACTTACTGAAATATTTCGACTGCCATGTAATCAAAGCAGAATTGGATTCAATGAAATCAAGCTTTCTTGTGTTTCCAATAGATTTTCTTTTCAATCTATTATTTGAAAACAAACAAAACACTAAATACACATCTACTCCAAATGCTACAACACTAATCACATTTCTTTTAGATGGACGATCGCTCATTTTATCCCTCATTTTACAGTTTCTCCTCTTTATGCATCACTTCAAAATTTCCACCTAAAGCAAGACCCTAAGGAGCAAATCGAATTTAATCGTTATACTCCATCTCAAATAACTGCATTCAGACGAGTTAAACTAGACTAGAAAAGAAAAGAAAAACATATACCCAATGGGTTAAACTAGACTTGAAAAGAAAAGAAAAAACATATACATAATACATACGCAGATTTGAGAAATGAAATATAATCGGAATAAATCGAATAGGAATGCATATCCATGCCAACTTTATCGAGTGCAAATTCGTATGCTTGAGCCATCTTCTCTCTAAAAATTCCCTCTCCTATTAAATATCATTTAACAAATAAGGTAAAATCGAATTAGCTTTGCTTCTCTTCGAGGGCGTTTTCCTAAGGAATAGAAACCTTCGGATCATATTCTTTCAGCCATATTCCAGAGAGAATTTTAAAATTTTCCCCTTAAAAAGATATGAAGCTCTACTTTATTCATTTCCTCTACGTCCCTCTCTGAACAAATCATCCCTCAGATGTAATTTCTAGATGCGGTGAATGATAAGATAATAATAATAAAAGTAAAGATGATTTGTGAAAACAACCTGAAGGATGAAAGATGGCCCTTTGTTTCCCGTACATAGTAAACATAACACTTCCATAGATCGATATTTAACACATGAATGAGACAACGACCAAATAACTAAAAAAATAGCAATAGAATAATTAAGAAATTTTTTTAAAAATAAAATCGAATTTATAGAATTAAAGAGTTCAAAACAATTGAAGCACTTTACTAACTGAACATACAGTACTACTGAGAAAGAAAACCTCAGAGGTTCTATTTTGCAAAGGGCTTGAAAAAGATTTATTACATTTTGGAGGCTTCTATTCAAATAGATACGGTAATTCCGTTAAACAACTTCTGGTGAAATATTCTGAAGAACGAAAAAATGTCTTAAATGAAATCAACCTGATCAGTAATGCTCATAACGTAAAAGTCTAAAATGCTCTTCCCTAAATGTTTGAGAAAATTAGTAAAAATTTATGAAAATTAGCCGTCGAATAATTTCTAAAAAAATTCATCCAAGAATATAAATGACTGTGAAAAGAAAAAAATTTTTCACTGAAAAATAAGTGCTATAAAGAATATCTTGAATAAATCGACATACATACCGCCTCAACGTTCTCGTAATTTTTCCCGCGTAACTGAAATAAGTATAAAGAATTATTTACAATTTCTTTATTCGATTAATTTAATAGATATTATCGCGCAATCACATAAAATAAAAACCGGAAATATGCAAAACTTTTCCGGTAAATATATACGGTTCAGTGCTTTTTTCCGGAAAAAATGGAAATTTTTACGAACACATAAAATATAATGTAAAAAAAACTTGGGAAAATGTGCTAATATTGATAAAACGACATAATTAAAGGCAATCGACCATTGTGGTAATTAGATAAATCCAACTTAATTCAATCTGAGCATAAATAACACGAGAAAAACAGAAACTCTGCAATAACTTCCTCAAAAACCACAAAAATGTCGCCGAATTCGGTTCATCAGCCGAAATGACGATGACGTCATAATTATATGTACAGCGTGATGACGTTACCACAATATGCAAAATCCCTATCAAGTTCAACTTTAATAAAGCTGAAATTTATTTAAAAATATTATCAAAGGCCACCCACGAATAGGACGAATTCGTTCTGAAAATTTATTTCTATTACACAATAAAACAAAATAAAGTACAATGAAACAGCAGTTTCCAGAAGCATCACCAATATTGAGGCCTAAACGATCTAAGAAACCTTACAGGTTGCTACGTTCTTTAAACGTTTCATCAACCCCGTTATGATCGTTGGTAGTTGAATAACTTTACATTGATGGATGACGTCTTTGAATCTCTCCACGATGGATAAGGAAACGGTGATAGTGATAAAGGTCAAAGAGTAAGTAATATAGGTCAAAGGTCACATCGTTACCACGTTGCAAAAGAAATAAGCCAAGATAATTGCTCTCTATGAGAAACGCATCAGCTGCAAGGCTGACCGAACAAGAGCATGTGTCCAGCTATCGTTCATTACCAATAGCGCAGCAGACGTATTTTGCCCAATCCTATGCCATTTTACTTACCTCTTATCCATAACATTATCTATGCATTTATATATGGAGTAATGCACGCAAATCTTTACGCAGCGGAAGGCGAGGTGTTTCATATGTTTAAGGAAAGAGCTTTATGAAGGGAATTAGGGGATCCTAAAGCAAGATTTTCACTATTCGGTTTGAACAATCATTAAGAAATCCTCTTCGTTTGCCTCCCCACGAATTTTCTCCAATTCTTCGTGTAGGAGTTTAGCCGTAGGCAAATATCAAATGTATGCTGCCAAAAAAAAAACGCACGAATTACGATAGAAATTTATTCGTTGCATTGAAACAATTATATAAGGGGGCCAATAAGAGTGAAATAAAAATGTTTTATTCATGGGAGTAAGGAATCGCAATTGAAAAGCAACGATAAACAATAAGATAACAAAACAATATTTAAGACGACCGCCTAGGTTCGTTTTTATTTTTCTTAGTGACGCGCCATCTGCGATCGGTATCAACACACTGCAAACAGCAATATTTCACTCACCTGCATTCATCTCATTTTTATTAGTATTTTGCATTTATAACGTCATAAACTTGAATGAAAAACAAGGTACAACGGAAATACTCTACCAAAGTATCCCCTCTCCTATTCCTTTGCAGAAAATCGAGCAAAAAAAAAAAAAAAAAAAAAAAAAAAACTCGTGACTGCCGTTATTCCGATTTGCAGCTATGTTGTACATCCTCCTGCATTTATTCATCGTTGCAAAGCTCTCGACTATAAAATACTAAAAAAACCTATGCACTATTATCCAGCTCAGTACCATCATAGTGGCACTGGCTCATCGTTGTAGCAAAGAAAGCATAGTTTTACGCTAAATATTTTCAAACTTTCAGGTTTAGAGGAAAGCAGAGATGCACTTCATATATATTAAATAATTAACAGAAAACTAAACAAGAGAAACAATTGAAAATGTGATGAATGCAGAATCAAAAGAGTATATCTGTATATTACATTAGAAAATATATGCTACATAGTTTGTACTATCTTATATCTGAAAAATATGAGAAAAATGGCTAGCGCGTTAAACGAAAGTGCTCTACTCCCAACTGTGCACCTATTAAACCATTATTCAAAGCTGCTGATTACGAAGAATAAAAAAGAGAGACATTGAGATAGCATGGGGGATGGCTCATATAGAACGATGATGGTACTTACCTCATGATCGATATACGCCTTCCAATATCTACCCGCATTTGGGAATTGTGTCACTAATTTCTCGTAAAATGACCGAACTTGATCGATAGGTCGTGCCTATAATTCAATATTCCCTTTATATCATGAATTTTGCAATAATTGTTCAATAATGAATAATAAACGTATTTAAGTTGATGGGAAATGAAAACAGAAGTGTTGACACATGGAAATTCAACAATATGATGATCGAATAATGAAGGATATTGCCAAGAAAGATATTACTAAAAAAATCTCTAAGAGTTTATCATCCCACTGCATTAATCTCTTTCAAAAACTTCTAAATGAGTTTTCTGCACCTCTAATCTGCCAACAATATAAGATCATAACGTCCCATACACCTCTAAAGATCCGATCATTAAACCAATTCGTAATCAATCCTCTCTAATCTGATTCCAGGAAGTTTTGATACAAACGTGCTCCCGGTTATCTTGTCCACCCCTCGCATACTTCCTCACAGATAACCATTAGCTGGCTACCTAAAACATGCATGAGCAATGTCCCATCTGGAGCTTGCTACCCTTCCCACCCACCCCCCCCCCTCTCCTCCTCCCTTCTTACGCCACACAACAATTCGAGAATAACTGTGCGTAGGCGGAGGGAAGCAAGAAAAAAAAGAAGAACAAACACAGAAAACAGGCTCAAAGAATACTTGACATGAAAAAAGTGTAAAAGAAGCTAAATATTTTCAAGCCTGTGAAAAGAAGAAAGAAAAAAATTGCCTCAAATCCTAACAAAAAAGTCTTTTTCTTGAGAAGTTGGAAACTGATGACAGGAAAGGGAGGAGAGGGGACAGGAGCAGAGGGGAGCGGAGGAGACAGAAGAGGAGGAGAGGGGAGGGGAGGGAGAGGAATGTTGCAAGAATCTAGATTTTCGAGATCTACGTGAAATCTGCTCAATACCTAAGAAAGAAGACAACTACAAATCGCTAAACAATATTATACCTTGGCATATATTAAAAATGAGAGGAGTGGATTAATGCTGCGAGGAAACAATAAAAGTAACGATGTACGTTCACATATAGCCACCTCATTTGCTATTTTTAAGTGTACCTTATACTTACACCGTTACCATTCATCATCGTACTAATAATCTAACGAATAACCTATATAAGAAACCATCGTAATCAACAACCTTTATAACAAACGAAGAAATAAGGTTTACCTGTGATTCCCTAAGAAGAAGATTCCATGCATCCACATCGAATGGATTCAATTCGATTCGACGTTCCGGACTTACAATTGATAGAGCGCTCATTTGTTCACTTTCTACGAATAATCAATCCTCTCTCTTCACTTAATTAGCTAAAATAAAACGTAATGAAAATAAGTACTTTTGCTTTTTTTTGATTTCAACAAAGCGAATATGAAAGTGATAAACGATAGAATTTGGTGAAAACGGTTAACGTCAACGATACAACGTTGTGTTTAGATCAATTCGTTGTTTTTTTTTTCGTCCATTACTTGCCACATATGAATAATAGCTCTTAGCAGCTGTGTTCATCCTCTCCTTCCCTGCCCTCGCCCCCCCCCCCCCCCCCTCTTTCCCTCTCCTGAAAGCTCGGGTGCGCACAACAGACCTCCCTTAGTGCTTCATCTCTTACATACTTCGTATTTACTTGTTCCCGTACAACAGTAGCAGACCTCAGCCCTCATAAATCACCTTCTTATCTGAATAGAAAGTTTCCTTCGCTCTTTCGCAAAAAACCAGCTGCATCAGCCTCCCACCACCCTCTCCTCCCCACTTCTTATTCATAAAACCTACGCCTCTAACATGCCTGGTATACTAATAAAACATCCCAGCTTTGTTTTGCATATAATAAATATTAATATTTTATTAACCTATAGGAAAATAAACTCATAAAAAAAAGAAAGGCATTAAATCGATGCATAAAAACTTTAGAGAAACATCGTGGCTGTGGTTTAATTATAATGGCGGATGCCGATAGTTTTCCAATATTATCGGTTCACTTTACGATAGTGATGCATAGTGCGCGCTAATCGACAACGAGCCAATATCACTTCTATCAAAGCCAATTAAAACGAAAGTTGTGAAGCATCGCTGACCATCGGAAAAAGTTGGGAAATCAAGTTTTTTTTTTAAGCTTATGGAGAAAACCTAATGGAAAACCTAAAGATGCTAAAATGCCAAATAAGGTGCACTTCACATAATCTCCTCATATAGTCGAAAAAGGAGAAAAGGCTTTCAAATGGAGTTAAATCATAAAAGAAAATAACGATAAAACAAAGAAATTTTACAATGACCGACATTTTCAGTAGCAAAACTTGTATAGTGAGTCGGGTGGAAATCCACACTACACCTCATTCCAGAACTCGCAAACAACCTAATCGAGCATACGCAATATATAGTCGCTGGCAATGTGCCAATTAAAGCATTGCAAATTTTGGGTAAATTTTTTGGAAAAGTTTCCCGAGTTTTCTAAAAATTAATTATGAGGAGGGAAATTATCTGATGGCCTTTGAAAAAAATTTCATACAGGAGACCTGAGTTTCGTTCGCAGTTGTTGACTCAAAAAAAGAAAAAAAAAAACTCCAATTATCGGGAGCACTAAGAAGTCAGCCAGAAGCTCGGATTCATGACCCATATTAAACGTAAACAATAATAACTACATAAATGATTGGGATGTAAAAATTAAAATTTCTTCTTCTTTTAACGTTGAAATTCAAATGCGAGAGTCGAGTGATGAAATAATAGAGAAGGCTGACAAGTTGTTATGTCGCTATGGGACGAAGAAAAATCTTGGTCTTTGTTTGGTCGTGCACCTCGTTGGACTGATATAGTATTTTTACTTCACCTTCATATGCTCATGGGTCAAACCCCCCTCCTTCCCCTCTCTCCAATTACAACTAGCTTGGACATCCTATGAAATTGGGCCTTGACCACAACAACGACCAGGATCGAGGTTAGATTTAACGCAAATAACCTTCACTTCCGTTGATGAGCTTAAAGAATCCCTCATTGCTACATTGAAGTGTTTGAATATCAAATACCAATTACATTATGCACGAAAACACTAACAGTCAAAAAAATCAATTTTTAAAACATATCCAGCTGAATGCCACACCATCTCCTATCCCACCTCTTCTCCGTTATGCTAAAAAAAAAAAAAAAAAAAAAAAAACCGCAAAAAACACAAAATTACAAACTATATGCCTAGCTATATTAGTTGTACTTCATCTAGGCAATTTCAGTACATATCCAAAAAATATTCATAAAAAATATCCCCTTGAGAAAACGTGTTTATGCAAATTTTCTCATTCTACGATGTAATCGTGCTGACGTTGCACTCAACCTGCATATTGTGCCAACAATGGGATGTGAAGCAGCCTCAACACCTTTCAAACATTTCCATCCGTATAAGAGTTCGTTCGTACCACTTATGCATCATATGTTCATCCAATGGGGTAGAGGGGGAAAGTTGAGAATATGAGTTAGTGGGCTATTTCCTATTTATCACTTATAGGTTCCATTCATTCGTAATTTTCATCATAGAATATTGGCTCTCCGATCGAGGTTATTCTCTCCATGTTATTGCTTACTTAATTTTAAGTTATTTCCGAGAAAGTAAAAAGTAAAAATTCAAATATATGTGCTAGTTTCCCTTGATGAAAACTTACTCCCTCCTTGAGATTGTAATTATGAGGTATTTTAAAACCTATTTTATTTTATTCGATCCTGTCTTGCCATTTATGACCTCTCTAGTTTCTCTCCACTCTTATAAACCCTTCTCACCGCTCTCCCCTCCCCTCCCCTTCCCCCCCCTCCTCCCGATTATCCTGATCCATTGCATACAAATAAGTCAACAGGAAATGACCAATATAGCGTTCCAAACATAAAGAGGACAGATGCAAATCGAAGGCAAACCTGATGTATTTAAAACCATTAAAATACAGCAACATCAAAATCTTTGCAATTTATTTTTTATTCGCCATAATCATAAGTGAGTACCAATATTTATTGCCTACTTGGCAATAGGTTCAATTAAAGATATCATAGGTATACAATCAACATTTCAAAAAACATTCAAACTCTTCGACCTATCAATATAGAAAAAATAAAAATAAAAAATAAAGCGCGATATCTCTTTACTAATTTCTTCAATTCATATATTTAGCAACCCTCACTTTTCGATCAATCCAACATGTTTCACCTATCCTTTGAAATTTAACATAGTGGCGAAAAAAAGTCACAAGTCCTAAAATATGTAAATAATTCTCCATCCCTCTAGTGAAAACTTTTCCCCGACAATCATAAAATTTCGCATCCGAAAGTTAAAATTTTCGCATTCGAAACAAAATCTCTAAGATTAGGTTGCCATCTCTTTTTTTGTATCTTTGCTACGATTTCGAAAGAGCTTCCTTTATTTATCAGTGATTCTCTAAATATTCATAAGTCAACAGAGTCGACTGCATATTTAATAAACAAAACAAACAATAAAAAACAAATATAACAACCAATAAATTAAAAATTTTCAACGGAATTGAGCTGCAATCAACGAAATTCACACTCAAATTAACCATTCGTTGGTGTTTATACATCCTCGTCATCCTCCCCTTGCAAACGTTCGCTTTCATAACGCAATATTGATAGCTATAAAAACAAAAAATTTGAGGGTAGTTTATTGCAGAACATCGAATATAGCTTAACGCCATATATAATCCCTCTTCAGGGTCACATGTATATCTCCCTTCAAACAAATATGGGAAATCCTGGATTTATGCTCAAATTTATAAATCCACGGATTTATGTTCTTCTATACCTCCAGAAGCATACAACGATTCTGACAGATGAGATGACATAAAGCACTCCAAAACACCTCATGTTTTACTTCGGTCTTTATGAATGCACATCACCTTCAGAATTTTAGGTGACCCATAATTGAGAATAAACTTATATATCAGTGGTGGAACTGTACGACTAACAAAAAGAAAAACGCACCGAGTCATATAAACGCATTAACAAAAGCCAATAAAACAAAATAATATATAACATAACAAACCTGTACTAATTTCGAAACAACATGCTCACCATATGGCTTCATAACCATACACTCTGGAATATTTGTACATTCCATCCAAACATATTCCTTAAAATATCAAAAGAAACAATCAATTCTTATTGTTAATAAAATGCTGTAAAGTTGTTATTGAAAAAAAAACGATGTTCTGAACTATTGAGCTCGAGCTCTACATCATCTCTTTCAGTCCTAAGCTCGATCCTGAAAAGAAAAACCCGCAAAACTTCAAACTTGTCTTCAAGCATAGCCTTTTAATCTTCTAAAAAAACCAATAGCTACTCAGTATCGTTTATAATTTCGTATATGTTGTCCCGCAATCAAATACCATATATATGTAAGTAGGCTCCGATCAGACTCCTTGGCTCTGCTACCGAGCCACTCCAACCGCCATTTTACTGGGACGAGAGTGGTGGATTAAGTCTCGAATGTCCTCCTGAGTGGAACAATGATGAATCGACTCCAGGCCCAAATTCTAACCTTCGCACGACCTTACGACCTCAGCTAAGCGGAAGTGGAAGCGATATGAGAAGACATAAGAGTACAAAACAGTCTCAAGCACAAGCACGTTCCTTTCTTTTTTCGATTAAACACAGCGGAATCTTAACTACAAATCTGTCAATTAAAGATCGTCCCTGGAAAGTTGGGGATCTTTATGTGTTATCGTATTCCCTCAAAACTACGTTTTGATGGGGAAATGAAATATTTATATGTCATATAATCCTAAATTTGGACTCTAATTACGTTACTTACTCTCTATCATCTCTTCACTACATATGCAAAAATCTTTAAACCGAAATGAAATTTTGTGGCGCAATACGGCCGAAACTCATAATATAATTGGGAACTCTCCGAAAATCCTTCCTCTAAAATGTTTCAAATTTTGAGAATTTTTCATCGATCAGTAATTTTTATTCGATATTCGCAAATTATACTCACTAATATTTCCTCGAAAATTTAGAGCGAAAATTCAAAATTCAAAAACAACAACTCATAGACGTTGAGGAATTCAAATTAACATAACGATTTCATCAGTGATCTTTAGTTATGAAGAAACATCGAGAGTATCCAACATTTAACGTTTTCAAAATAGTTTTATCGATGTTTCTAATAATTACATAAAATATCAAAACTTTTTAATATTTTTTTTCAACGCGCGTTCATCGTCAAGGTGGAAATAAAGTCTAAAAAATTCATAATTAGCGGCTAAATTGCTCGTGAATTGGGAGCGACAGATGGGAGTATAAATGCAGGTGATTTAGAGGAAACAAGGGATATGCATCTATAGGTGTTGAAATCCCGATTTTCACTGATATGCAAATTGATATGATAAGTGATATTCAACGTTTATCACCAATAGAAACTACTTACCATTGGTCGATGTTTCTTTATTGAAGTGTTTTTATTTATTTGCACATTGAGAACAAGTCGAACCCCTGAAGATGGTTAAAGCATTCGATGATGAATTTACAAAGTGAATGATCGAGGGAGAGAGAGGAAAAGAAAGCACATTTATAAATGAGAAGCACCCTCGCCAATAGAGGTTTTCTTTAGCTTTTTTATGAGAACTACTTCAGCAAATTTTATATTAATCCCTCCCCCCCCCCCACCTCCCCCTCTTCGGCGAGCAAGAAAAAGGACAGATTTTAGGAAGAATGAACTTAAATCACTTCGAAAGAAGAATGAAGCAGCAGTGGGGATAGAGTCGATGACCGAAGATATTCATTCAGTATTTGCAGAATTTTTAAACAAACGAACATCGTCGATTATGATAGTTATTTGTCATGCATCACTCATCTCTATTTATATTGCTAAAGAAGCACCAAAAATCTAAGAAAGAGGGGTTAAAAAGTTTCGAATTAAAGCAAAAATTTTTAGCAAAAATAATTAAAGCAAAAAAGAATTAAAGCATCAAAAAACTAATAGAAAATATAACTTTTATTGTTTTCGAATAGTTCAGCATCATTGCCAGCACACTGAATATGCAGAATGGATCTACGCAGACGAGCATTTAATTCAGTGGCCAAAATATCGAATTCATCACTGAAATAATCAAAAAAGTAACGAATCTAATCAAAATTTTTTTCCACAGAAAAGAATATCCAAAAAATTGATCAAATACCTAAGTGATAAAATAATTAGACTAAAGATTTAACAATTATAAACGACTGGAATACCAACCGAAAAATGAAACGGCCTTACTCACTGCCATGTCAAGAGTAATGTGTCACAAAAATTCATTGCTAAGCAATCTGTGTTATACCATTCATAAACTCGATGTGATAATACAAAACTACAGTGTCACTTCTAATAGAAGGCCTTCAAGGCTAAATGGTTTGCACACCACAAGGAAGAGGACTGCACTGAGGTCGAAGAAAGGGCGGGGATGGGGGGATGGGGAGAGAAGGATGAGGGGTTGTATTAAGTGGGGAAAGAGAAAGGCAGGAAGTAGACGTGATTTATATGCATCAGTACATATTTTTCGAGAGTTCACTATCAGTACATTTTCTTCGAAAAATAATAGAGAGACAAAGCAGGAGGCTGAGGGAAGGGGTTATCTGTGAGGGCTTACGGTAGTTTAATACCAGCTCACATTCGTTTCGCACCCGTATAAAGTGCGCGAGAAATAACGACCACATATTCGACAATCGTTCTATTCTTTTCATCACGAATTGCCGCAGAAAATTTCCTCAATTTAGCATACTGTAACCATCGATGTACTGTACGCATGCATGTATCCACATAGATTTGCACTTCTTTGTCGATGCATTTCTGAATTAAAAAATCACCTCAATAGCATTAATAAAGTTTGCAATAGCGATAAATATTCAGCATTTAAATTGTATAATTATAGCCGTAAAGATCATTTAGAACAGATTACGAAGTTGTCCACCAATAGCTCAATAGTTTAGAAATTGGAGCGGTATTACAAAAGTCGAGGGTTCGAATCCACTTCGTGACAAACAGTAGGGATGTCCAAAAAATACATATAAAATTGCAAGATGATCATAAACATCATACTACTTATACATATTCTTGTACGATGAAAGGACACGGCGAAAACCGTTGCTAGAAAGAGGGACACAAATGGAGTAATGATACTGTGTATGGGTTGATGCATTCGGCCGTGCTGTCAGTGAATGAACTATAAAACTACGATTTACCTGTGGAATTTTGCACTAATGAGTCACATATATCGATATACAGTACACACCAAAAAAAAAAAAAACCCTGATTAACAGTAACCATGTCTCTCTTTCCAATATGCAATCTAAAATTCTGCTAAACAGAATAACCGTTGAGCACACTTACATGAACGAGTACACTACAATAATTGCGAGTTTCGAAGCAACTAGCTGGATAACCACCAAATGTGAATAGAACTGAATGTGATAATATATCGAAATATTGCACCAATAAATTTGCTATTGCTGAAAATTCAATAGAAATTTTAAATATTTTCGAAGAGAATTTAAGATAGGAGGACTAAATTGAAATGAAACAAAACATTTGGCACATTATGGGCGAATTAGCGAAAAATAACAATAAATCTCGCCAAGAAAAGTTCAATACCGTAGTCTTTAGTACCGTAGTCGATTGCAGCATGTTTGTACCAATTCGCTATGCTCACACCTTATTGAAGTTTATAAGTTTTGTCTTGTTGTCCCTAATTTTTTTTTTTCATTTGAAACTTAGAAATTTCCTTGTTGCTATATTGAATTTTTGTTTTTTACAACTTTATTTTCCCTCTTGCTCCTGAATGTTACTCTTGAAGAGTTTTAAATATCGATTTTTAATCTATTTTAATCTTTTATCGTTTATTATTGTAAATGAAAATAATATATTTTAAATGAATAAAACGAATACCACTACAACAATAAAACAACAACACATACAAAAGAAATATACAAAGTAGTGCTGATGGATGATTATGGTGATAAGTAATAGAAGTACTTGTTATAGACGACACGTTGGGGTTATGTTGGATGCTCAACACAAAGAATTCGATGCAAATGGAACAAACATTTTTGCAATTGAGTCATTGAGATATTGTGGAATTCGGTTATTATCGTTGAACGATGTATGCTAATGAAGTGTACATAGGATTTAGCCGATGGTGTAACAATTGATAGCCAAAAAATAAGCAATTATGATATTAGTAAGTTAGTGGAATGATGTAAACGTAAGCATGTAAAGAGTTGTTCCATAGGGATATCTAAGTGTTAAGAAAAGAGATGAAGAAACTATTAGACTTTCACCTCTACTTGATACGGATATCCTAAATTACATTCTTCAGAGAGTAAAAACTCGAGGTGTTCATCTATTGACCGCTAAGATGTTTTCATGGAAAAGCATCGACGTAACGCGTCGACGCCACAAAGATACGATAGAAAATCCTAAGGAGCAAATCCCTATACCAAAGATGATTGCAATCCATTATAACCATTCGATTGTTGGTTGGATTCGGCTCGGATTTTGAGCAGTTTCATAAAGGTGATTCTTATATTATGTTGATACTCTCTTTACGGATCTACCACACTTTGAAGTTCGTAAGTGAAACGCTATAAATGAATGCATTGCTCGTCGAGAGGTATGATCGCTACAATCAATATTCTTACCAAAATCCATTTACCGTGAAGCAATTTTCACAAGTAAAATAGACGAAACCACCAACCAATTTCTTCGCTTCTTATCATTATTTTATCTATTCTTCACTGGAGATACTTCATGTTCACTTAAAAATGAACCACTCCATAGNCCGTCCCAATCGAACGATCTCCACATCTCGACGATCGCCCATATTTAACGTATAATCGAATAGTCGTGCGGATGCATTTAAACTCGCTAAATCAAACAGGATCAGAATCAATCATAACCAACATCCAATACCCTCGTATGTTTAAACGTCAGCAGAGTTAGTCCATCATTCCATCTCAGCAACCAATAAAATCCTCCCTAATCGTACGCCACTCGCAATGCATCTTTATGAAGGATGCTCCCAAAATTTGTCTGTAAATGCTCCTACTCGTTGCATGTTTATGTATGTTTCTTTATTCGGTAATTTCAGCTTAACAGCTGCTGATAGGTACAAAAGTCAGGAAATACAAAAAGCACGACGTATGGACCGAGTTTCAAAAAACGATGAAATATTTGCATATCCGTACGATTGGTCAGTGCAATTAAAATTCCCGTAATCACCAAAAGTAGTTTTAGTCAACCATGATGGATACAGCTGCGAATATCGTGTCAGCTTCCGGTATCTGTTTCCTTAGAAAGCTTCATGCGTTTGCATTAAGAAATACTTTGTTGGTCTCAACCATAGAACGCAATGTGTTGGCAAACAAACTCAACAACACAACTTGTTCATCCGAAAAAAGAAAATAGCAAACAGAGTAACGAGATACGCGGAGAAAACAGCCGGTCGGTTGGCGGATTGCAAAGATTCATTACAACACAATTCACGCACAAAAATAAACAACTACATAACGATTTGAGGATGGTCTGTACAGCACCAACAATACCAACGGCCGATTTTTACATCACTCCAAAATACTGCAAACACATCCCGGCCTCCACTGCAAGGAACCTCATGGGAGCAAAAATGTAGCGCCTATTTGCATCACTTTGGAACTCATAAATAACTGAAACAGACTTTCCGAACAACTGCCCAACAAACCCGAATGTCTGACCAGCAAACATATGCAGACAGACCAGCAGTTACGCAGTAAAAGGGGATGCACACTGGCTAGTTAGTGCAACATCCACTCACCAACAACGAGGTATTAAAAAACTTATGAAAAAAACAAGCGATAATGCAAAGCGCAATTAAAAACCACAAAATTGAATACTCAACAATGCAAGGGGAAACGAAAGCAATGATAATGGAGTATGAAGCGCAGCATACTCAAGACTACTGCAGTACCCAAGACTTCTATCCCCTAGGTCACTCTAGTCAAGATCTATGAACAGATCGACCAGCAAAACCCATCCACTGATGATGCGGGGGAGAGAGCCTATCGCCTACCTCAATTCATCCTACAGCATGATCAAATACATTCAATCAAACACCCTCGGACTGGAACAAAACCAAATGGAATAATGTGATTTACATCTACAATTACATATCGCCACCGCCGAACTCACGCTTTGACGCCGGCCCACCAGCTCCATCCGCAGATCGCTTCGCACCACGAGGTGCACCACCACGACCTCCACCCCCACGACCGAATCCACGGCCACGACCAGCCGTACCACGTGGCGCGAATCCACCACCACCCTATAACAAAACCTTAATCAAATACAATTGCTGATTTCAAAACTGAATCATTTAGTGGATCTAACATTCGTAAGTCTCCCATACGGAATATGCAAATTTCAATTAAACACAATAGCCGATGCGAGTTCCACTCGAACGAACAATACTGAATCAAAGCACCTATTCCATCATCTTAGTGAACTTTTCTTGAATAGTAGGATGTCACCGAACAAACAGCTCACAAAATGGGCAATCGAAATGAATTTTCAACAGACACCAACGGCTCTAACATTGCAACGAAACACAGCACATCCGTTGTATGCGTTGTGCCGTCACGCAACGAAGACCAAATAAGAATACACGCAGTTGTAGCAGATAGCGAAAGCGATGTTTCCATCTCCATGTTTATCATTCCCATCCGTGATTAGGAGTAATTAGGTTAAGCGTGACGCGAAAATATGCGAAAAAAATGAGTAAATAAAAACCATCCTACCATGCCGTTGCCGCGTCCACCTCTTCCACGCATCGTCGGTCCGCCATAACCATAACTATACGGGTCAGGTCCACCGCCATATCCATAGGCGTCATAACCACCGCCATAACCACCATATCCACCGGCTGGCGCTCCGTAACCGTACATGTCTTCATAGCCAGCTAAAGAACACTTCAATATTCCATCATCTTCGCCTAAACAGCAATATTTAAGATCGATCTGGTGAACACGACACATGCTCGTCGTCTGTCCTCGTCTACTCGGTAGTTCAAACAGTTTGAAAGAAGAGTAATAATGGTTCGGAATCAATCGAAGTCTGGTGATCGCCCTGCATTTAACAACAGCCTTTACGACCAACACGGAACTTCAATTTTCACTTCTTCAAATGGAAAGAGTAACCGAAAAACACAACCGAGAAAACATACAAAATACTAACCATACGGATCGTATCCACCATATCCATAATCCATCGGTGCAGCACCACCGTATCCACCACGTGAAGAACCAAAGCCGCCTGGACCCCCACGACCACCTCGCATCATACCACCACGACTACCAAATCCACCGCCATAATCACTAAAGCCTCCGCGAGGACCACCAAATCCTCGGCCACGTCCCCGAACGAGCTTCTTCTTATCGCTTTGCGGCTTGGCTAACGATATCTCTATTGGTACACCCTCCAAAACTGTTCCGTTCAACGCTTCCATCGCCTAAAAACACTTAACGATACAGCCCACCTACTGTGCAATCTACAGTGCCCTTAGTCGTTCCACTTTAGGCACCGTATCGTTCTTCGTGGATGAGTAACCCCCTTTCACAAACTGCTTTCCTTATTAAGTACCGCTCACTTGATTCACACATTCTACACGGATCAACGTATTTTCAATTTATACATGTCGTTCACGTGTTGTCTACAATCACAACAAACTTCCATCTATCACAAATATTTCAATGCCTTCACGCGAATGATCGACGCAACGTTCAGGCTCTTTCCCATTATCAGGTTTTTTCCTATACAAATTATCAGTACTGTCCGATACATGCAAAACAATTAGCTTGAATCACAAACTCATTTCCACATGGACAGAGTTATAACATCTATGCAACTAAGGTCCCACCTTGACAGCAGGTTCTCTCTCGTTGAAATGAATGAACGCATAGTCCTTGATCTTCTTAACGTGATCCACCTCACCGTGTGCCGAGAACATCTCCTTGAGCTGCTCCTCAGTAACCGCCTCTTTTAAGTTGCGCACATACAACACCTTAACCTTGGCCATTGTCTCCTCATCTGGCTCTTCCTGTTGTTCTGCCCAATCGACGACAAGATCGAGATTCCACGCACGCAGCTGAAATACCGCAACATGAGGCAACATATCTAAACAATCAAACACACCAGTCGGAATTATTATTCAATAGTTTCATTACACAATATGAATTCATCTGCACCTCTCGTTGTACAACAATGGTAGCAATGATCACTATCAAACCATGGGCTATTCCCAAGCCAATACAAAACCCCATCAACCTTCACACATTCATGCTTTGAGACAGCTTATCGGCACACATCATGCATTGCAGCGTAAACTAGAATCGACGTGCTACTTAAGACAATTCGTTTGCCATGCCGGTGATTTCAAAATAATATCACATTGAAATGTCGCATTAGTTAATTTTGTTAGAATGGATGAATAAACAAATATGTTCATGAAAGTTCATGAAAGAGTAGATTCATGAAAGTAGGATGTTTTCATGTTCATGAAAGTTTTTATGAAGGAGAGTAGGATGCACTTCCTGTTACCGAGATCTACCACCGAATTCATTCCCATTGGCATAAAGAACCATTAAATCCAAGGAGCGCATTAACAACAGTGCTCAAAAAAAAGCTTTTAAAAATAAGATCATTACCTTGCCGGCATGTATTTTTCGCTTCGCATCTGATGCACTCTTGTGATCGCAAAAGTCGAGGAAACAGAAGCCACGATTCTTACGACTCTCTCCCGCATCCGGACTCGAATAGATGATGCAATCGGTGACACCCTCTGTAAAACAACAATCCACCCTCTTTGACGCTTTCACATTATACTATCAATATTCACAACAACAGGTCTATTAAAAAACACAACACATCTGAGAACTAAACAACAAATATATTCTATTACAAAAAAAAAAAAAAAAAAAAAAACCTACAAAAATTGATATCACCCAAGAGAAATGATAGCGTATGACATATGCGTATTTTCATTGCTTACTTTATAAAAAACCACATTCTTCAGTAAGAATCTTATATGTAAACTCAGTAGTGATAAAGAGGACTCCTGATTGCATAGAAGATGAACATATAAATGGAAGAAAGCATGACCAAAATACCAGTTGAAAATGTTAGTGATATGGAGTTATGGATTTTATAAGCTCCGAAAAAGACGGGTGCGGAAGTCAATATCCAGTGGATTAAAACAAGCTGAAAAATTTTTTGACTTCCATTGGTTGAAAAATTCGGCCGAGATTTGAAATTGCGGCTTTACAAAAACAATCCGATAGTTTTAAAAACTGTTCCCTTACAGAGTAAAAGAAAAAACTCTAGGATCTTATCAGTTCGAACCAAGAAATATTTGGTGCTTTTGAATCTCCGAAAAATTTAAGTCCAATGTATAAGTGGACCATAAATAAATGGATCATGGTACCACTATTACCAAATAAAACATAAGTGCGCGGAACTTTTTTGCTGGTCAGTTGACTATCTAGATGACTATTAGAACAAACTTATCAAAATTGAGATATAATACCGACTGGACGATATGATCACATCGTTTTAGTCTCGGAGCAACATCGTCGATTCAAAACGAAACCCATACAAACTTATTCATCAAAAACAATCAATTAGCTGAAAAAGAAGGATCGACGTATTCGTTTCGCCAGCTTTACCAAATATATTTTGTAGTAAGAAATATGCCACAACCATTCCTATAACGTTACGCATATGCCATACGCCATACTCCCCTTCGGTTCAAAGACTATGAAAAATAACAAATGGAGCTTCATCAAATGACTTACCTTTCGCGCAATTATAGTACATCAAAATGGAGTTACAATTTTATACCGCTCCCCGCAGACTGGTGGGATAGCAGATTAGCAATGCCTAGCACTAATAAGAAAAGCACATAGTTAAATAGGTAGAGAAGCAGCTTCAGCAACTCACCTTAAGAGAATGCATGCTCTCTCACCCTGTTTTCTTTCGATGCTTGCCACTCCTTGTTCCTCTTTTTTCCTTCTTTTGCTTTGGCATTTCAAAAACAGAAATGAGTTTTCATTATTCTCCAAAATTTACCTGTGTGTTCTTTAAATTCGGCAAGAATTTCCT
>JAAVTS010000590.1:0-36320 GCA_022845575.1 Baylisascaris ailuri
ACTAGATTTCATGAAACTATATGTTAAGGATTTCGTCAGTTTCATCATGGATCTGCTGCCAGTTATCTGTAACTTGATCTTCCAAATTGCTTATCAAAGAGGAATGGCGTTTGCGAAAAGGATACCGCCGCCCTGACTCAAATTTGCTTTTGCTACTTTCACTCACTAAATGACAATGTCCGATATTCCATCTGCCGAATTCGCAAACTAAACGGTCCTTTATATCACATGCTTGAAGCATGCGCTTCATCCGCTGCAATTAATAAACTTTTGTTCAAGCTTGAATGGGGAGAACGCGGGGAGGGAGAGGAAGATTGCAGGAGAAAGAAAAGAAAGAACATTACTTTTAAGGCATATCATATCCCACAAGGATGCGATTATTGCATTCACAAATCTTATGAAAATTTTTAATCAAACCGACAGTGTTGTTCATGATAGCGTAATTGTTTGATAATTCGATCAGCGACTTGATCACTCGTAAAATTAGCATCATAACGGTTTTAAGACTGAGCTTGGTAGGTGTGCGAGATTGGTTTGCATATTTTCAGGTGTTTGTTTCGTTAGTTACCACTCATAAAGCGTTTTGTTCAGGTCCGAGAAGAGTACGTTGAACAACATATTCATGGCGCTGTTCACTTCAATATGGATATTGGCTTGTACGTGGGGCAGTAAGTAAACTTTTGCATCAGTTTTAATCTCTTTGATAAATCACGAAAGTTTCAGCTGCCTTAGATGGAGCTCAACTGGTGTTCTAATTACTTTTTTTTTTTATCAAGGGCACATCCTCTTTGATATAGCAGCTAATGACCTGTTATTTACATATTATTGTAATTGCAAATATATTATGACATTGGTTTTAGAACTGCTGATTTGAATGAATGTGGATGATTCCATCCACAAATGTATAAGAAATGAGAAGTAATGATTCATAATTAGGGGACATTCACAGTTTGCATATTTCATCATTAATAGCGCCGCAAAGCTTGGAGAGAAACGTTTTGAGCGATGAAGCGTTATTGAATTTTGAGTCTTCTCGTCTCATAGTGATAAAACTTCAATGAATATAACGGCTCATCCAGTTCTTGAATTGCTAATTATCTATACCCGGGCTAGATCAGATAACATAACAGTACTTGTGGACGGTTTAAACCAATATCATGACTTCTTCTTTAAAGATTCCAGCGATATGCACTCTATCCACCGAAGATCTTTGAGAAATACGCTCGTATTTTGGGCATAAATAATGGTGATCATGTAGTTGTGTATAGCCGTGGACCTCTTTCGGGTATGCTGTTCTCGTCAAAGCTGTGGTGGCTTCTGAGGGTATGTTCTTTTACTGAAAATTTGTTGATTTGAGTGGCCTGTTGTTCAAGAAATGAAGCATTTCAAAATAAGAACTTTCTATACCTTTCAAAGATAACAAGACTTGCAGGTACCATCTCTCTAGGATGAAATGAAGCTAAACTTGTAATACTTAAGCGAAGAATTTGCCACTTCTTCGTAGTATTTCAATCACTACTAAAGAAAATGGTCACTTCACATCTGCTTTCTTTTTTAACGTCACCGTCATAGGAAAAACGGTGATGTGAGAGCAGCTCCTGGGGAAAAAAGCTATGGAACTAGGAGTTTTTGGAGTAGGCTTACTCAATACAACTTCCATCTTAGGAGGCCACAGACTGTGCCAGAGGCTCATTGGAAGGTATTGCTGACATGGCGACCAGGTTAATCGTTGCCCGGTGTATCTGTCTCAAAATGAGAATCTCACCTGAAATACTAAGACAGGAGGTGTGATTATTGCCTTTTTTCTACAGTACTACGGGCATGAGAATGTTCAAGTGTTGAATGGCGGTCTTGCCGCATGGATAGCAGCCGGAAATCCCGTTGATGGAGAGAAAGTCGCCGTCAAGGTAACTACGGACTTTTTTCTTAGCGATAATTTGTTATGCTTTTCTCTCTTCCGAACTTTTTTTTTCTTCCTTCGTCTTTTATCTTGTCTGATACCATTTTTAACGCAATGTCTATATTCTACAGTTTGTGCAGCAAAACTCACTGAATCTGAATGGCCAATTGAACGGTTAATTGATTTGACATAACTGTTTTGAAACTTTTGGGATGGAAGAAAAACCATACCTATGAGCATTTGATGGAATCCACCATAAGCGTATCTGTCGGCGAGGCAGTAAGATTGTCTGCAACTTTCTCACAATGATTAATTCACACTTCGAAGATTTATAATTACAAACACATAAAGCCATGCAGTTTATAAGCAAAACTGCATCATCAACGGTCAAGTGGGATGCCGATGACCTATGAGGATCGGACTACAAGTTTGTGCAAGGGAACGGTTATAGCGGATGGTTTCAGTAAAAAGGAAAATGAGAGATGGATAGGGATAGAAGAGGAAGGTTTAGGTAGGACAGCTAGATGAGAAGGGTTGATTGTGGTCAACAGCAAAACAATTAGTGTCGTCACTCTAATCTAGTAATCTTCCTTCTCTCATTTTTCTTTTTACTGAAACCATGTTGCCCCCATTTAAGCTTATTGTCTGATCGTTGATAATGTCGTTTAAAATGCAAAAAGTAGGAATGACTTGTATATTGCGCATAAATCTCCAGTCTAAGAACGAATTGTTTCTGTAATTTCTGTAATAAGTTCACTATAACATTCCACATAGTTTCCCCGTTGCTCTCAATATGCGCCTGTTTCGTCGTTGGGTGGCAAACATTATAATGAATCATTATTTATCTATTATACCTTTCCAGCTTATCGGTTATTTCCTTAACTATCTGTAAACTACTTTTTTTTTAAAAAAATAATCATTTCAAACTCAACGACTTCCGCCGCACTTTTTCTATCACAAGTATGAAATTGATATGAAAATAATGTTACAATATTTTTAGGAGGGCAATTTCATCGCAAGAGTTAATCCGCAAATGTTGATAGAGTTCGAAGAGCTCGAAAAGAAGGGTGCTGACGGGAAAGCTCTTCTCGACAAACTCGAAACGGTTTTTTGCTTCCTGTATTCCATTTTATTGCGAATCTAAAAATTAGAGCACTCATACCACTACACTGAAAATATTATAGCCATAAATTTTGTATTATAAAACATCGACTGAGCGGTTTTCATTCGCAAGTGAATAAGCGCTGTATTTGCTGTTGCATGAAAGAGAACGGTCGATCAAAAACTTGATTTGCAACTTTATAAAGCATATTATCAGCAGCCTTCGAGCATTTCAAGGTCTTTAAAGCATGATCGTTCAATTGATAGCACACACATCAACATCAGGACCGTAAGCTTCTTCTAATAAATCTCCAATGGATTTATCCCTTTAATCAAGGAACGGAATTTGTGTTCATAACTTGCATAATTTTTAAGACATCTTTCTGAGTTAAAACGACATTTTTTTTCACTAAACTAATAGATGTGAATTAATGTATGAATACTGAGTTGACCACTGATTCTTTTCTTTTTTATTGGTGATGTCTTTCATTAAGCTCGAATTTCCTGGGAAGCCTTCCATCAATTAACCTTAAACTCAAAAATATATGGCAACTGTATCATAATGATTCATGCTCTCAGTCATTTCACGTTGAAATCATCTGTTTCGATGGTTTCAGATTAATTTCTATGATGCACGACCACGTGCTATGTACACCGGTGAAACACCGCAACAATTCCCATCTTCAGGTGATTCCCATCACCATCCGCTGATATTTTAATTCGAAACGTTAAGGAACGACCGGGCGTGTTGATTTTTTAGCTTCACTTGGACAGCTTAACTTCTTATCTTTCCGTAATGCATGAGAGCTGTTAGGTGAAAAGCGCCATGACAACAGTTGCGAATTCTCAGTGGTTAAATAATTATTAGCTCCCTCTGGATCCGCTAGAGAACGAATTCCAATAGCCACCCCACTGTTGTTTGACTAATTGAGGCTGTTGGCGGTTGTTATAGCTGAGAGTGCTCCGACTCAAGTTTAAAAGGCTAAGATGTTCGATCGTCCCATACTGTTCACTCCTTTGAGTTTGACCGGATGATTGAGCATTAATGGTTAACCTTAAATAAATTTTGAACAATTCATTTGTCAGAGGTTGTTATTGAATTATGAAGGAATGCTAAATGGTGCGTACAGTATGTTCCAATTTTAACAATAGCAGGAGGAGCAGTATTTCATCGTGATCTATCAGATTTGCGCCTTTAGTTTAAGAGACTTGATGGACTGCTGCTAGTTTGAGAAAAGTTGCCTACATGGCGCAATGGACAACTTACACGATGAATTTGTCTATAGCACAGTATCAATGTTCATCTATTTAGATGGAATCTATTCATATTATCGCTGAATGGGATGTAGTAAATATTGAATTGATTGTTACAGGCAAAATTCCCGGCTTCCATATTGCTGGTGCAAAGAATTTCCCATCCACTGAGATCGTAAATGAGCATGGTATAAAGCCACCTGCCGAACTGAAGAAAGGTATGATTGAATTTGTGTTCTGAATTCAACTGTCAGCAGTAGACATATGCATTATTACTGCTTTGATTCAATAATCTCTTTGAAGATTTATTCCGACATTTTTGACAACGATACATTGGCTTATGCTAAACTTTGCAAGGCTTTAATAAAAATTATGGTATAATTTGAACTCTATTCATTCGGAGTGTTGCTTTTGAGTATTTGAATATCTTTGAATGCATTTTTTAATTCACAACGTTTCCAATTTTTATCGCCTATCGTTTTGAAAGTTCAGAGCACTTTTATTGAAACACACATAGCATCTAATCGTATTGCATCATTTCACCTCTCTTATGCATTTTATAAAAAACTATCAGCGGCATATTATAAATGAGTTCGTTAATGAATTTGTGCACTTAAAAATATATTTCATAAGCGTGTTAAAAATTGCCCACCTAAATGAGATCCCACAACATTTTTGTTTCGCTGCCATTGGCATTGACTACTACTTTACCTTTTTCTTGTAAAAGTATCGCGATATATCCACAGAGGAACAGTATGAAAAGTAATGGCACTTGTTTGCAGTTCTTCAACATGCCGGGTATACAGAAGGACGTGAGACGATAGTGAGCTGTGCACTTGGTATACAGGCGGCACTCGCTGATCTTGCTCTGACTACTCTAGGAATTCATAACGCTAAACTTTATCATGTATGCTTAAACTGTTTTCATCTTTTTTCTTTATCGTTAAGTATGGATATTATTGCCGAACGTTCTTCTTTGGCCGATGCTAACCTGTATTTAAGTGAGATAAGTTGGGAGTTTTTCTTTTCAAAATGACTATGTTGAACCATATGTTGTGAAGATTGTATGCTTGTATTGTTTTCATTTTTTTCACTTGATATAATTGGAACGACTTAATTGGTCCGCA
The DNA here is from genome assembly GCA_022845575.1 of Baylisascaris ailuri. NCBI lineage: Eukaryota > Metazoa > Nematoda > Chromadorea > Rhabditida > Ascarididae > Baylisascaris > Baylisascaris ailuri. Next base: position 5,383 of record JAAVTS010000590.1, read on the forward strand.
AATTGTGATATAATTTCAGGGCAGTCTAACAGAAATGGCGTTGCGTGATCCAGCGAGAATCTCAGGGAGATAAATGATTCGGCCGAATAATCCATCTTATATACTGTTATAGACATCACCAGTCAGCGCACTAATATACTGTAAAAAATGCACCCGCACTTAATCTATACTCGATAAAAAAGGGATATTAGCATATGCGTATTTTTTCACTGTTGACGTTTTTGTGCCCGATGAAGACGAGGCGTTCATGATATTTGATTGCTTATAACAAATGTAAATCTTTGCATTTTCACTCTCCATTGCAACTTAAAATCGCTTATCAATTTGAAGTTGTGGTGAATATGTTTGGCCAATCTTGGCCAACATATCATATTGGCCAATTTGGCCAATATTATCAACGTTTCAATGTGGCTTTTGCAAACGATTAGTGAAAGTTTTCTTCGATGATCGAGAATTTTTGTTGATTTGATTTAAAACAATACGCATTTGCATGCCCTTTTCTTACTAATTGATATTTTTCCAACTATTAATTTGTCATATTGACATAATTTTTTGTAATCTCCCAAACATATCTAACTGTTTCTTAAATATCTCATAATATGAACTAGTTGTTGTGACGTTGCTATAAACTATCATTTCCTATATAAATGCATGCTGTCACGATATTACTATTATTATTGTGTCTTCTTTGCACTATGTTAATCATATAATCGAAATATTTTCAAAAATAAAACCTGATCTTTCGAGCTCCCTCACTAAGTGGGGAAAAAAATGCTCAAAAGGAAAAGGCAACAATTTTTGGCCGAACATGGCCAAAAAATTTTATCCGAGCAGAATTTTCCATATTACTCACCTACAATCCATCAATGGAAAGCTCATTATATATATATGACAATTTCAATTGAATGACTTTAGCCGACAAATATTTTTTTTAAAAGTTTTTCATCTATACTATTTGATCGAATAAAAGAATATATGAATTTTAGCTGAGCGCGAATACCAAAGCATTGCATTGTCTTCGATTTTCTCTGCAAGTTGTTCCTGATCGGAAATTACGATAATAGTCATATATATGAGATCAGATATGCAAACGGAGTTGATGAGACGTCGCTTCAATACCATCTTTAAAATTTTTTACAATCAAGTTTTTTTTTGGAATTAACCATTCCATCTTCAGTCGTTCATTCTCTCATAAATGAATATTTCAGCAAAAATCTGCTTATCTGATCGATAGCCTTATATAAATATCTCACTTCCCCAGAGTGAGATCTTTATTTGGTCATCTGATAGAACTCGATTGGTTGCTATTTCTCCCCGTCATTAATAATCTGCTATGTTAAGCTAACTTCATTTGAATAGAACTTCACTTATTATCACTGAGCTTCACTTATTATCACTAAGTCTTGCGCCTTTTTAACAAGACAGTCATAGGAACTATAACACCATTTTATCAATATTTTCCTTCAATAAACAATGCATTTTAATATGAATATGGGCAAAAACTTATTGGTAAACGACAATGCAACAATTTCTATCCGTTGAAGTGTGCGGCATGAAAAGTTGTCTTAATTAAAAGCCTTCTCTGAGATGAAACCGACTTCTGCAATCAGGTTATGAAATGCTGAATGGATTCACATATTCACATATAAGTGCTTACGGAATCCCATTGTTGTTTTCATTCGTCTAAGTGGTCATTTTCACATCCTCGCAAGTGAATAGGCTGAGTGTATGCAATTTTTGTTGCCGACGTGTGAATGAAATCGTTGTACACGTTTGCCTTCTAATTAGCAATTACGTTTCAGCTTTGTTGAACTAGAATATCGAATTGTATGTGTCTGTTGATTAGCTTCATACCTTCTTCTGATTAACTTTTGCTTAGTTTAATTTTCTGAAGTCATGAAAGTGATTTTGTAAGAAGAAATACACGTACAGGAGGATGGGGCATCTCCGTCACGACTAATAAATCCTTTGGGAAATTAGTATTGTGCAGGTGCCGTTTCATTGTGAAAATGTATGCAGTCATAGGTTTGCTTTTATCGTAAGACGTGAATCACTACAGTAGCGTCCTACTTTGCAAGCCGGCGAAGATCAGTTTTCTTTTAACGGCTTGTGGAGCAAAATATCTATCCGGAATCAGTGTTTCAGGGCCACTATGAAGTATTCCCTTATATGGAGCACATCAAGTGCAGCATCGCTTTCATGCCTTGCTCTATTTGCTCTTATCATCGGAGTGCCTATGCTGTTTATGGAACTTTCGAGAATCGAAGAAGAGCTCGAACTAGAACGCAACCACTATATAGAGCTTTCAAATTCACTCTGGAAGAATCTTCTGGATCAAAGTTCCGAAGTTCGAGAAGTTAAACAACTACGAAGAAAACGACAAAGTTCGTATTTTTGCACAATCAAATTTTGGTCGACGAGGTTTTTTGGGCACTTTTTCGTGAATTTTTGCCCTATCCCCCTCTTATCCATGCCATTTTACCGCAAAACCATCTGCCTAATATAATTATATGTAGCCTTTTTTGAAAATCATACGGTGAAAAATGCTTCAAATGCTCTTTAAGATGGATAAATCACTCCTCCTTCGTTTCCAAACAGTTCCATTGACTACAGAAGTGAATAAAATCAATAGAAAAACATCGCTAGCATAAATTACGTCCATTATTGCCGGACGCTTCGTGCTATGAAATGCGGTGCATGATAAAAGCTTTTACGAATTGTCGTTTCAAACTCTATCGTATTATAGGTGAATATGGAGCTTACTTACTCGGTGGACAGAAAGAGACAAAAAAAACGAGGAAATGCTTGTCTGGTCCACCTGGAGAACGCGGATATCCTGGCCTGAAAGGTTGGATGAAATGGCAAACTATTGCCATTTGTATGAAAACAACTACGTTCATTTTCTTCGCAATCTTTCGGCACAAATAAAAATAAGCAATATTGCTCGCATACATTTAAAAATGATGAGTTGATTTTTATTCACAAAAAGTTTTTTCCCATTTTCAATATATGACACAGCGAGTGTCAAGAATCAGTGGTGAGTGCTAGCAGTAACTAGTAATAGGAGTTCGGACACAACTCCTTTTTACTCGATGCGTCAGAACTGTTTTCAATGATGGATGTGTTTGATTGCTCATTTTGGTTGTCTTTCCGAAAATTTTTTATTGTCACTGCAATTTTATGGAATGGCAATTAGAAGCTATTTTTATTGCACTATTCCTAACACAATTCTATATCAGTGAGCAAGGAGGACGCAGGCAAAATTCTGAATGCTCGGTTCTATTAAAAATATAGGAGTTTATTTAGGTCCGAATGGCATGGACGGGATACCTGGCCAGCCCGGCAAGGACGGTGAATACTACTCTCTCAGAACTAAGGCGTGTGGACCATGTCCAAGTGGAGCACCAGGCCGGCAAGGCTTTAAAGGAAAACGTGGATTTAAAGGACCAAATGGATACAAAGGAGAAAGGGGCCTGCAAGGTAAGTGCTGCGTTCATTAAAAGCCTGTATACTATCGTTGTGGGTCATGTGAATTTAAAAAAGACGCATCCAAAATTATTCACTAGCATCAACTAGAATGAATATTCGTAAAATAATCGATGAAAAGTGAGAACTTCAGTGTTAAGAAATGCGTAAAGATTTTGCTGCAAAGAAATATGCGAAGATAACAAATGCTTTTGCTTTCGAAGCGACCAAATCCAGTAGGCAGAGAATCGGCTCTTATAAACCCACCATACAGTAAACCCACGATCATCTCGCTAGGACCTCAAATTGGCTCTATGTTGGCAAAACTTTGGTCATCTCACCATCCTCATGCCTGAATTTAAAATGCTCATGAATGAGTGGAATTTGGTAGTACGGTGAACGATGAAATTAGAGAGAATTCAAATATTGGAGCAATGATGACTGGGGAGATTCGATTTGGGTAAAATAAATATTTCAATGACCGAAATTTCATTGTTGTCGGATTCTCTGGCCAATTTCTGGTCATATTTACCCTTGCCAATCAACTTAAACAAATTTGGGTCAATACTGGTCAAATATCTAAGACTCTGTATTCGACCTGTAGTTCGTAAAAAGTTTTTTTCTAACACAAATCCAGTTTTCTTGTACACTTTTTTGCAGTTGAATGTGCGATTGGTGATGTAGTTTAATACTGGGTTGGCAGTGATCTCATTGACTGATTTTAGGTCAACCTCGCCAGTCTTCGATGATGGCATCCAAATCTGTGCAGTGCTGTAGAATCATTGCTTTTGTGGCAATCATAATGGCATGTAGCTTCCGTTTTGACGAAACTCTAATGCGGCTGTGATGAAGTTGTTTAAGAGAAAGGGTCTTCGCAAACCCTGGATGCTTATTGGAGTATCCTTTTGCCTCAAGCTGATTAGATTTGCTGCTCATTATTACGCTCGTTAATTATTTTCATAATTTAACAATTCAACAAAAGTGCTAAATTTGTGCTCTAGGCCTGTTGTTGTTGTAATAAGAGTACAACAAGTTGCAGGCTCTGATGGCCTACCTGGTGATGAGGGACAGCATGGAGATTACGGTACAGATGGGGAAATGGGACCAGCAGGCGAAAGAGGTAAGTGTTCTTATTCATGAGTATCATGCAGCTTTAATAAAATTTGCTGCCAAATGGCTGGCTTCGTCGCCCTATAGTAAATGGCATACCATGATTTCAGGTGCTCGTGGAAACGATGGGATCGGCTATGCACGAGGGCCACCTGGGCACACAGGTGAACTTGGCGCCGTCGGAGAGCAAGGTTACGAAGGACCGAGAGGGGAACGAGGAGAAATTGGCCTGGCTGGTTGGTTGCATCTTTGAAAATGCTCAACAAACGAAAGGCTATAAACTTTGCTCTTGAGTCAATTTTACATGGCCGATTTTCGTCAGTGTAGCAACCTTTCGAGGAGCACTGCAAAGAAGAGTACAGAGGGAAGGAAATCCAACATAAAGTTATGAATAAGCGACTGCTGATGCCGTGTGGCGAGCCTTTCTTCGATTTGTGAAAGGGTCCGATCTCATGCGTTATTAAAGGCGTTCAGAAACAACTGCAAACTCGTTTGGTGAAAACTGGAAGAATTTATGTAGGCGAGTCTGTGTTAAAAATATACCAGATTAAATTTGTACTTCTACGTCAGCTCTACATTTACTCTATACACTATTTAAGAAGAATGCTTATGTGCATAAAAAGTATGCTGGAGAATTGAGGTCCAGAAGCGGCTTCGTAGAGACTGCGTTTAAAATATTTGGCCTGGAAACTGCCAAAAACAGTAGACGCCAATGAGAATATTTTCAATTGAATACATTTATGCTCAATATGTGTGTGACTGGCACACATAGAGACAAATAAATGTAGGCGTAATGGCATCTACATGGAGATCAGTCATTTGAGTCATCACTGAGCTGTGGATTGATCACATTGATGCATATCATTTCAAAAGAAGTAGCTCTTCCTCTTAATGAGAGACATTTATCAATAGTTATAGTCATCCTTTTTTATTGAGAACAATCAATTACACCAAAAGGCCGATGAGGAAAGATCACATATTTCTATAGCTGCTATATCTACAGCATTTTTCACCATTGTCGTTATTGCCATTTCGCCACGGCTTATCTCTCTAATAATGAGATAAGCTCAGTGATTAACTTAGATTCGACCGTCGTGAGACCAAAGCTGCAGTAAATGTGCATCAACTAAATACAGATTCGACTTTAGTCCATACTTTTTCATAAAAAGTAATACTGTGTACTAAGGAGAGCAAGGACGACGAGGCAGTGAAGGCTTGAGAGGCCCTCATGGCCGACGCGGACCAGAAGGCCCTCAGGCGAAACCAGGACAGAAAGGTTAGCAGTTTTGGTCCCGGCAATGATATCTCTTTCAGACGCCTGTTTTTTTTTTCTTCGTCACTCTGCTTATCGATTATATTAAGCCGATCATCACTGTCGTGTCTTTTGTTAGTCTAATCTTAGTGGCCGTGGAAGCACTAATTTGACATTTTGCAGGCGGCGATGGCGAATATTGCCCTTGCCCTGAAAGGAGCGATAAAGCTGACACTTCTGCTGGAGGCGGTAGGACTGGCAAGGCTGGCAATAACGGAGCTAATGGGGTTGGTGGGCATGGACATGGTGGCGCCGGAGGATATGGAGTTGGCAGTGCCGATGGAAATAGGGCTGGGGGAGCCGGAGGTTACGGTGCTTCTACAGCTGACGAATATAGCGGTAACAGAGATAGCGGAAATGGGGCGGGTGAAGCTGATGGATACAGACCCAACGGCGCTATCGGATATGGAGCTGGTAGGACTGATGGAAACAGCGCTAGCGGTATTGGGGGTTACGGTGTTTCCACAGCCGCCGGATACAATGCCAATAAAGGGGGTGGGGATGGAGCAGATGGAGCTGCTGGATATGGAACTGCTAAAGCTAGTGGGAGCGAAGCGGATGCATATGGAGCTGACCGGGCTAATGGGTACGGTGATGCTGAAGTTAGCGAAAAAGATGTGGGTAGGAACAGAGCTGTTGCAGCTGACGGAAACGGTGCTAGACGAACTGGAAAGGGCAGAGTAAGTGAAGAGAGAGAATATGGTGCTGATGGAGCTAGCCGGATAGACGGATATGAAGCCGAGCTGCCTGAATCGGTTGGTTATGGCGCTTCCGGAAAAAGTTAGTCTTCTAAAAGTGTTGAAGAGTTATTCATATTCCCTCCAGGCCCCAATTTGCTGCTGTCTATTAAGTTGATTGCTCGAACGATAGAATAAGTGACTGCCTTGAACGATATTTTCTGCTATAATTTTCACTTTTCATATATGACCTTTTTTGTAGAAAGATAGAAAATGCAGCTGAAAACACTACTGGACGAACTCATGTGTTTTCATTCCTTCAGCAACAAGCTTATTTATATTCGCCGCACATATTTTTACGCACTTCTTCTAGATTAGATGAATTATGAATTCGTGTACTTTTAAGAATTCGTATACTATGTTATAAATTGAGGAATTTGCTTCTCTTCGGTAATCAATTGGCGGAGCGTCTCAGAGGCGCTAAAACGAGACGCGTGGTTACGCATTGCTCACCTCATCAACAATTCTCATATTTGAACAACAAGTAGTTAAATTTTCGGAATCATGCCTTCAGTTGACAAATCGGGATTAAGACTAGGATGAAAAATCTATGTTTGGTGTACGGTATACCATGCAAATTTGATTGCTTTAACTTAAGTGCTTTCCTGTTTGAAAGTACTGGGCAGACAGAGTGACAAAACCCATGAACATAAACAGGCGTAGACAAGATGTTACCACAAAATGCTTAGCAAATGCAAGTTGGGATGTGACTGTTGTTGGAAGATTTAGCATCCGAATTTCACTCAGACTGATTCAATTTTGTTTGATGGACGAAGGTCTATGAAAGACCCTCCTTAAGAGATCGCTAATCGCAATTCCCAGTTATTTTACTATCTGTGGTATTTTAGAACCGCAAAGTTGATTTAAGTGCTCCTTTTATGAGGCTTTCGAAGAAAACGAGCCTTCAGCTGGTCTTCCTGCATGATTAATTTTAACAGAATGATTTTACAGAGGAAAGTTACAAACAGACGAATCCACCTTCACTGCAACCTAAACGGGTTAAGTATATTGATAGTGACCTCAGTGCAAGTTCTTATGTTGGACGTCCCACCACGGAGCAAGACAATCGGCAAAACACTGGCAGAATCAGAAACGGGAAGGGTAGGAAATCAGACGATATGAATAAAGGATACGACGAAAGTGCGAAGGAGCACAGCGGCAACAGCTATGGTGAGGAAGGAGAAACTCGTAATAAAAACAGAGGGCACCTTGGGGATGGCCAGGTAGCTAAACCTAGCAATGATGGAAATTATGGTGACGAATCTAGTACTCCGGTGCAACCAAACCACGAAGCTTACGAGCAGCCGCCCAAACCTGCTAACGGGCAATACGGAGAGGAAGCAAGAGACACAAGTGAAGGAGGCGACTATGGTAGCGAGGTAACCAAGCCGTCAAGTAAGGGCACCATTGAGGGTTACGATCAAGAAGGCGAGGTACCTGCCAAGATCAAAACCGGCATCTATGGTGAGGAAAGTGAGGATGGAACCAAGAAAACGACGAATAACTATGAAGAAGAATATAAGATACCAGCTATGAGCATTAAAGCTCGTTATGGCGAGGAAGAAACACCAAGAAGCAACGGAAAAGATGCCCATTATTCGGAAAATACCTCGAGTGGCGAATCGCTAGAAGCTGAGGTATGCGAAAGTTTACCTAAATTTCACTTGTTCTTTCTTACTTTGCATGACAATTGCATATTTGAGACATCAACACGACGATGCTTGCATATGCTATTTAGCTTGTAATAATCCAATTGTATGAGCAACACAAATGGGATATCTGTAGTAGGTTTTGAACAAATAATAGGGAATGCAACCTGCATATGAGTTGATATAATTTGTGTCACTGGATTGCCACTAGACAAACACATGCATGTGCGCAGACATATCTATCTCTCCTAGTCGATCGGCTTGCATAAAAGGCAACAGTTCTGGGATTGTTACTGGATACAACCATTGTTTTCATGACATGAAGGAGCACAAATATCTAATGACCGTTTAATATTATCTCCGCCTTTTCCCTCGTTCTTTTAGACACATCTCCAAAATCTGCGGACAGTTTTGGAATTAGATCGTTCTGAGGCCTTTGAAGGAATTTCTTTTGCGACTCTTACCCCTGAAGAACATTCAGAGAGCCTCGAGGAAGCGGGAAGGAGGGGAGTGGGGTGGCAGTAAGAATGCCAGCATGTCTATGAGCATCACTAGAATAAATGTACATTCAGTTTCGTTCAAAGAAATCTTATAACCTCTCAGTGTTTATCACAAAGAGCTACTATATGCATCCAAGAAGCAGTAATTTCACTAAAGATCTTTATATCTGCTTTAGCTAAACAATTCTTTAGCGCTTCTACGGTTAGAAAGTTCTTAAGAACTGTACGTAACTCACGCATAACACCTAATACATGAAAGTATTGCAGCAACCATATGAAGAAGATAGACGATTGAAGAAGAGAGAACGTACAGCTGCTGCACTCAGAAAACATCACGGATGAAATCTATCAGTCTTATCCCTTAACTTTATAATGTTGCATGGATTCATTTATCTCTATTTACAGTTGTATAAATACTGAACACTTCGATCTTCTGTTCACAAAGATAACTGAAATGGGCAGAAACACCACTTTGATTATATTGATGAGACGCTCAAAAGAACATGCTCGCATCGAATTCAGTGACGAAAAATACGAAAACGCAGTGAACAAACCTTGATGTTGCATGGAAATCAGTGCACGAAAGAGGCCCCCGTGGGCAAGGGCACCATGGATGCATTTCACGCTCTACGATATGATCAACTATCCCCCTTCCCCTGCTCCCATGAGGGAGCTCTGAAATTTCTTCACGGGAGGACAGAAATATTCAGAAGGGAGGGGTCCATGTGGGAGTAGAAGGGTTGGAAAACGCTTGATTTTATTACGAGACCGGCTTTTATCTAGCTGCGTTATGCCGTTTTCACATAATCGCATAGTTCATCTGAAAAGCTGCAGGGAAGCTAATACAGTCCATGTAGTAAGCGCAAACATAATCCTTTTCTTCCCAATAGAGGAGAAATTTCCACTGATAAGTATGTCCGGCCAATAGACAAGCCACCAGAGATCACGCTTTACATATCACACTTGAACTTCTAGTCATCAAATCATCTGGAATGGCTCTATAGTAGCCGACTTAAACTAGTCCGCTGAGCCTGGGCGGGGTGGTGCCTATATCACAAAACACGTCGAAACTAAATTGAGTTTTCCGTTTAATTTATTGAATCTTTTATTCGAGCACTGATCACTTTATAAACATCCTGAAGTTTGCAATCAACACATCTAAACTTGTAGGGATGGCGTAGAGCGGAGTTGTCCAGGTATCATTCGAGTAGTAGCTACATTGGTGGTGCAGTTTTGGACCACGATGCGAAGACTTTATCGCCACTGTGTGCTTTAGACCCATAGATTCATTAGATTCGTCGCATGCCTCACGTGGAGCACTCGGTTGATAGTTGGTGAATTGCTTTGCATGACTCGTTACGAAACGAAGAGAGAGCGCTTTAGGGGCGATAAAAGAGGCACACTTTCCTGCTACGAAAAAGAGAAAAAGTGAGACAGCGAATCCGAGGTTGCAGGGGAATTCAGAGATCCAAAAGGTTTGCATAAGAATATTGCATATTGCATCAGACATACTGCATCAGAATTCCACATGCTCTCCTTGGCGCCTGTGGTACGTGTGGACTACTGCACATAGTCGCAGCAATCCAAGCAAAGTGGAAAAAATTCGGCCGATGGGCTAGTCGACTAGCGGAATGATAAAAAACCTGTGGCATCAAACACTTCGAGTTAGTCTGTCGGGTTTCATCAGCGCCGTTGGAACGCACAGAAACCGGGAGTCTGTTCAATACGAGCATTAATGAAAATAATGGAATATGCTACCTACGACCATTAAGTATTAGAAGACGTAATAATGTCGGTGAGAATGGATTTGTTAGTATTATTGAGAACATATGACATCTGTGAATCGATAGAAAATTTGCTAATATGCCATAAACACAGGAATTGGCTTTCGGAACAGAAGAGTCGTCGTGGACGGGAGACGCCGAGTCCACCTTGGATAAAAGATCTCCTCTCAAAACATAAGAAAAAAGTCATCTTTAGTAGAAGTCCTCATCTAATTCAAAAACCACTGAATTGGTTACTGATTAATGTGGCAAGCTTATTGTTTTATGTTAATCGAAGTCGGCGCTTCTTCGAAATCGGTCTTTGGAGCGTACCTAAAGTTGAAGATACGTCTAGCCATCGGAACGACATTCTTTGTTGCACAGCTGAAATCAATCGTTTATGAAACAGTGTCTCTAAAAACAGCCAGCTGAAGGCTAACAGAATATGAAAGAAATCCTCTTCTTGATCATATACTACTTGTTGAAAATGTCTCGTATTATCACGACCTACGGTGATCTTTCGGGGTCATTTTAAGTTGATGAATCCTAACATTTGAAAGCGTTTTATAAAACGTCAAAACTGGCGCTCTAATAGGCATAATTTCACTGCTACAAACGTGACTCTGAAAATAGCTGATATTAGGCCAACATTCGCCTATGTGATTTTCTACCATAAGAGTTCTGTTATGGCGGAATTACTGTTTTTGCTTCGTTGAGTATATTAAATATTGCAATTTCCTACCACTTCAGAAAAGTGCAGAGGATAGCCAATCTTTGTGGAATGAAATGTGAAAGGCGTTCCTTTAAAATAGCATCCATCATTTCTTCTACGCATTCATCGAGAGGTATTACGTCGTAGAACCTGAAATGGCGCTTTTTCAGAAAATCAGCCGCTTTGGAAAGAGGTGACGTGTAACTTTGAATGTTAAGAGGTAAGGTCAAACCTCACTCTAAATGGTTTTACTTAACAAAAAGCCATCATGCAATGCAGTGTGCGCAATCCTGATCGGATGCGTATTGCAGTTGAACAGCATTAAAACGAAACAGAAAGTAAGAACTCGATGAGATTTGCAAAGTCTGAAAGAAGTCCGCCATATTTACGGACTCCTCTGCTTCTGTCCATCTCTTTCCTTTCCCAATCAATAAACGCCTCGTTCCCATTGACAGCAGACGAGCCGGAGTCATGAAAACGTTTCAAACACTTATAATCTCGAGTTGTGTGATGGTCCACTTCTCTTGAATCTGGCTCTCTGCATGAACACCAACAATTTCTGTATTTTTTACATTTATTTAATAACAATATATGCAATAGTGTGCAGCTGCAGATGCTGGCTTGATGATTTTTTTTTTTTGCGTTTCAGTCCATCGTCTCAATCAGTGATCCAAATAGTCAAAAGCGGCGATAAAACAGTTCATCGATTGCTGCACCGTCAAACCACCAAGCTGTACAAAACCCAGTGCAGCAAATCATCTTTGGGCACCATCCGGCCCAAACTTGGCCTGACTCTTTCACGGCACGCCCAAACGTCCACTACTCATGCATAACGTAATAAACCTTTACAAAATTGAAATATAGAAGTATTGGAGCTTGTAGTGCACTTAACTAGAGCTTCTATCATCTATGTTACGAGCGGAAGCTATCTGGCAACAGAAGCATATATATAATACGTACACAAACACAAACATGGATAACATCCTTGAGGCGCAGTTTACGAAAATTTGAAGTATTATGCAATAGAACATGGATGGAACAAATAGTTTCCCTGATTGCTAGAATTTGGTTTATGGGACAGAAAGATGGAACGGAAGAATAGCAAGGAGCCTGACAGAAGCATACAATAAAGGAGAAATACACGGCTAAATGTGAAACCACCCACATGTTTCTTCGCGAGTTTTTTGATCGTACAGACAGCCGCAATAGAATAGAAAGAACTTCTGCCATCCTTCATCCAACAAGCAATGGCGCTTACTTCCCTATTGTTTAAACCCATTTGGCTTACGACAAAACGTTCAACTGTACAATATTGACTTACGTGCTAAAAGGTTCCATTTTCTTCTCAGTAATAAGAGGTGTGTCAATGAAGTAAGGGTAGATGGTCGTAACACAAACTCCGTTTTTGTTCATCTCATCCAGTTCCATTTGTAGTGTTTCCATTAGTCCTCTTATAGCGAATTTCGATGTGCTGAAACCATATTATGGTATTTGGGAGAGTGGCAAATGATGTGTTTTTACTAAAATACCGAGCACAGTTCACTTTCACTACGACTCATTAAAACAACCGCAACTACCTACTGCAATAATCTCATTCAAAGAAGTGTTTCGTGATCAATACAAATTAAAGTTGCATCAACCACTTCAGGGTCTGACATCAATCTTCCAGAGCTCCGCTTGCCCATTCATCGAGCTCTGGTATACTTTAGTTATTGGTGGTTCTCACGGAGAACAACTATTAAAGCTCACTCCAATTATATTGTGTTGTTTGCATCGAAATGCAATATTTTTCGAAGTGATAAAACTCTAATAGTATAACATTTAAAAAACTCACCAATATGCACTGCCCAAGTTCTCTCCGTAATAGCTGCATATTGAAGCAATCGCAACAATTTGTCCTTTATTTCGATTGATCATTTCGGCCAGAAACGATCTAATAGTCTATAAACAACAAATGTACAGTACAACATACAACATGTGTGCTATGGGCTCTTCCCTTCCGAAAATATAAAGGTTGCAGGCATTGCTACAAAACGCAATAAAAATGTCAATCTGAAAGCACATATTTTTATTGCTAAAGAATTCTTTGAAATGAGTTAACAGGAGGCGTTTTGAGGAAATTCTTTGCAGATGCTAATCATTGATAATCAAGTCGGAATTTCTGAGAAAGGAGGAAGTTGGGAGATGGGAAACAGGGGAGAATCAGACCATCGTCGATCTGTCCTTCTAGGTCGTTTCGTTTCGATTATAGTTTTCTTCTCAGTTTCATTCAAATGGCGTGGGTTTAAAATATGCGCGGAATGCTTATCAAAGAACGTACAAAAATATAACCGAGCACGTTAACGTCCATTGTGATTCTGAAATCATCGTCACTCATATCCAACAATTGCCCCAATCGAAGTACAGCCGCATCGCAAATTAGTATATCGACGTTGCCTTAAATTACATTGCAATTTGCTGCTTATATTCAATATGGGAAAATATTGTTTTGCCTTCATCTCATGCAAATTTTCCCAAATTGCCCAAGCTATCATTTCGGAAGCTTCGAAATGGTCAAGCGAATGGATCCTTCCAAAAGCAGATAACTTTGAAGAGATAACAAAGCAGTATTATTTTTCAGTATTATTTTTTCACGACTGCCCTCTCAACTAGACCGTGGAAAATGATTTTCAAATTCTGGAAAAAAAAAACGAGCAAAAATTTTGACCCCATTTCGTTTGACAACTCTTTAGTGCTATAAGCCAAGCATTTTTTTCTTTGGAGCCTTAAGGCAATGCAACGACAATTTATTTTAACTCCATGCCGGTTTCTACTAGGCAACGATTGAAGCCTAGCAGTGTCGAATTTAGTGCATACAACATAAACCTTAGGCTGATCTCACATACCACTTTTCATGATGACTCCCCAACCTCGGGAAAAGTTATGTGCATTTAAAGATGCTAAAAATTTTGCAACCATTTTACGAGCTAGAATTGCCTTTTTATCAAAAAAAAAAAGCGAGCAATTTGTCGAAGACTTCTTCAAGCCGTCGGATCAACGAATATTATGGCAACTCATGAACTACGCTATTTCATTATAAACTGGTAGCTCGTGAAAAACGGAATACGAAAGCGCATATCGAGCTAGTTTTTTGCGTGTGAATCTCCACTTCCTGATCACTCGAGTTGAAAAGATCACCTAGTTCTGGAGATGCGTAAATGCGTTTAGCGCATGCTCGTAGATTATCTGGATCTGAGACATCACACTTGAAGAAATGCGCTCGTCCACCATCGTTATTGATTTCAGCGGCAGTTCGGCATCCCTCTATCTGCATAAGACGAATTCCAGTTATGAACTATCTATTTAATATCTATTCAGAAATCTACTAGGAAATTCAGATATCTATCATAGTCAATCAGCAAGGTTCTGAAAATAAGGATGCAACTGATGCAAACTTCCACGGTCATGAAACGGTCACCTTTTCACACCTATGAACCAAACAATATGCTGAATGAAAGATGCTGGAATAAATGCATATTTTTTGAAGCTGGGAAGAACATCAACGCTACGGCTGACTGCTACTGGAAGACGAAAATTCATCCGAGTTATTGAAGTAAATTGGAAGAAAATAAAAATAAAACAACCTCGTTGATGTCTAAAATGCATACAATAGCGCGCTCATTAATAGCGAATCTCCTCGCCAAACCACGTCCAACACCTCGTGCTCCACCGGTTATAGCGATGATCTTGAAAATGCACTCACTGTGTAGACTTACAAATGAAAAAGTTATTTGCTTACATTCTACTAGGCGCAATCAATAATGATCCGAGTAGTTCTAACTGATGCGTCCAAACGACTAGTGCTGCAGGTGCTTCGATTAGGTTTATTCTCAAATGCACAAATAAGCGTTGTTTTAAATAGACATCGCAAATTACATTGTTTTCTCAAGCTACGACAATACTAAATAGAGGACATCGCACTTACGAAAGTGCCATCACCCGTACGACCAACCCCCCTCCCCTCTCAAACTGCTTCTTCTTCGCTTCCTCTCCACTCTGGCTTCACCCTGAAAGTCGTACCTCTTATCTGAAGGCATAGCTGTAAGATGCCGTGTTCGTGGCATCAAACTAGCAAAAAGAGCGTTGCATGTGCACATTCATACTGAATTTCACCAGGCGAAATGTTTGCCAAGTTTGTAGAAATATTGACAACACATTCAATAATGACTTCTCATGAGACAAGAAAGATGGCCCAGCTGAAGCACGACCGTGGCCACTCGGTCTCACCAGAAAAAAAAAACTATAAAAAGCTTGAGCTGAAAAAGGGTTCTTCGACTGTGTTCTAAAGATAGCTGAATAAATTTAATTCGCGAGTTTTATTGCATCTTTAAACATGCTTATTCGAGGGAAACATGATGAAATGGGCGCCAGAGACCAACTCTCTCATATCCTATCCAGATATCATAAAATTCCAAGTCGAATGTCATCTCATGGTGCAAGCTACATTCAACAAACTTTCAGCCATAGTTCTTAAACTTAATGAATTGAAACTACCAGAAACGCAGACACAACACACACGAACGCATTGTACACTTTAGTGTCTGGAAGTGAGATCCCGTGAAGGTGGCCCCCGCAGAAGCGGAAGGTTTGAAAATGCCCGGCTATGTTACGAGACTTTTCGCATCGTTCACGCTATTGTGTTGTATCGTTTTCATGGGAAACTGCGACAGGAATAACTTTCGAAAAGTTGCAATCCTGGCGTATCGGTGGCAATTCGTTTGATATGGAAATCGTGGCTGAAGCCCAAAGTGCACGTTTTCGCTAAACGCAATTGCATGATTTGTTAATTGCAGATGTTGGCAAGATTCTAGAAAACTGCTAATAAAGAAAGGATATTTGTTCCATGGCTTGTGAGAGCAGACTGTGATAATCCAAACTTATTGCGTCAGGCAGTTTCCTTGTATTCTTTGACTTAATGACTTCCCACCGCAGAATTCGTCTTCTAACATCCCTCATAGAGATAACGAAAACCACCGAGGCACCCGCGGGGCCCTCGCAGGCAGGGCAGGGGTTTGGTTGCAGCAAATCCCCCGGACGGAGGATTTTTTGATTGCGGGGCCTCAGCGGCCTGAAATCTATGATACATCTTAATGCGGGGACCTGTGCGGTGGCAATGGCACTATTGTATATATGCTTATATCATGTCACCGCAACGAACAAAAAAAAGGTGCAAAAGTGCATAAGAACGACGCATCTGTTTTTGTCACCACCATATGAGCTGACAGTTGTTTAGTGGGCGACCGGTTCATGGAGGACGGCGAATTTCAAATTAAAAAAAAAAAACGACAGAAGGAAATACCAGTGTTGAATATTCTACCTGATCTTCGACGGATTTTCGCTTGAGGAATAGAACACGCGGTAAATCACGAAATAAAAGGCAATAGGTGAATTGAAAGATAAATCGAATAGAAAGATAGACTTGTTTAGGAATACTTTCACTGCCCATTGTGCGTATCTGAAAAAAAAAGTTTTAAACCAACACATGACTGTTTGTCAACATTCTGGTGATTAAACGCTGCTTAAACCATCATTTTTAAGAAATATGATCGCAAATTTAAGAACATGGTGAAAGAACAAGTTTCCTGAATAGTGAAAATGAATGTAATGTGCGTTGACTGCTCGAAATATTCACTTGTAATCACCATACAAACACCCATCTAGGAGTATTTTCTTACTGGTATTTAAATAACGAATTTTTGGCCCAAATTGTAGGAAATGTAAAAAAAAGTCCATTTAATTTGACATCGACTATCCAATATTAATGAGCAATGCAATCTCACATCAAGCTAGAGAACAACTACAGTATAATGATCAAAATACTTCCTCTTCGTAGTATTACAAGGAGAATCGAAGCAAGCAAAGCGATACATCCGATTCTCGCTGTCTTAAAGCAACCTAACACATCGAAAAAATTTTGTTACTTAATTCCGTTTCATCATTTTCATGAATTTAGAAGGGCTACAGCACCTTACTATTATTATAATTGTTATGGTGTTAAACGACAGTACTAAGTACTACGTTTGCATTTCATTATCCATGATTGCACAGACAATAACAAAATTACCCACTTCATCAATTGTATGCACGCACTGATAACTGATGTACCCCCACAGCTGAAGGACATCACCAAATTTTTGCAATTTTCGAAAATGATCCGAAGTCATCTAGGATTCCCTCCAGGAAATGTAAATATCGCGTCGATGAAAAACATCGTAAAAGATATTGTAACGTGCCAATGAAAAACATCAACATTGAGTAAACTCATGTTAAATTCACATATTAGCAAATTAAATAGCGAACCTGTTGAGGAAATTTTGAGGAAATTCTCCTCAATATGCATTTACTGTGTACTTATAATGAGTGCATCAAAAACAATGTTTATTTAAGCTTAAGCGCTGCTTCCTTTCTATTCAGACGACGTGCAATCTTATTTTTGAAACTGCTAAATCCTTCAATCTATCGGTCACAAAACAAGGAGTCTAAATGTGCACAATTTGAGATTTAGAATAAGCGAGTAACTATAAGTTTACATTGGACGGTTTCAAATTTTTGGGCAAAGCGAAGTTTTCGTAGAGTAGAAAACAACTGCAGCAATGAAAGTCGGTAGTGAACCATCTAATATTCATAATGAAATGCTTGATGCAGCCAATACGGACGCCGTATTGGCTGCATGAAATGCTTGATGACGTTTGACGTCTGTGACTCAATGCTTGAAAGTACAGTGACAGTGACTGGCGGGCGTAATATGTAACTCCGAGGGAAAAAGGAACCAATAGTGCCTGAAAGGAACGAAAGTGAAACGAAATGTCTGCAGCTGCACTTCGCACGCTTGCTCGCTGCTGGAACAAATATCCGGCATATCAATCCATTGATTCATTTGGAAAGGGAAGCCATTGTGAGCCAAAATTTGAGGTTTGCATTGGAATGGATAATGAGAACTCAATGGCGCTTAATTTCTACGTTTTTCTCGGCAATTCGTACAGCAACGAACGCGAACGTTGACAAAAAACATGGATGAAAAACGTCGTTCGAGGAAGGCCCACTGCAGCCGAACGATGAGTGGTTGATGTGCCGCGCTTAAGCTGCGTAAGAAACATTGCGCTGAGAAAACGCGATTAAATGAAGGATGCCCGCATGGAATCGGAGCAAAACAGGAGCAAATGGGCACAACATATTCCCGAAAATCAGATCGTGAAGGGCGAAAGAGAAAATATGAGGAACTGCGTGGGACAAATACCAACTTGTCGATTTTCTTGACGTTGAAACGCTTTAGGCATCTATTAAATGCTAAGACTCTAGGCGTTGAGAAGATATCAGTAAGAAGATATTTGTTTCATACTCTAACGACTCGAGAACGAAAAGAAAGAATTAAAAACTCATGGAAGCAACACCTCAATTGGCGATTTCTAGACAGCATTTGACTAAGAGATCGAAACAACTGAGAAAAATAAAAGATTCTCAAAATGAAAACCGTATTAGAACTATTTGACGACAGCATCCGTGTTCATATACCTGTTGGAAGTGAACGGAAGAAAGCAGAAACAGCAGAAAAAAAAATCTAAACCTACGTATTCGGGTATAAATATGGATGAAAAATTGAACGATTATTACAGCAATCGTATAAAAAGCATTGAATAATACTTGAATTTTGATCCGTAGTAATTCGATGCTATGCTTAGAGTGAAATAGTTTTTGTATGTTTGCGTTGAGTGCGGTTAAAAGAATGTCGCTAAAACAAGTTGGTGTGAAATTTTGATGCATCATGAAAAAAAAAACATCGTCTGAGGAACGTTTGTGCTCAAAATTCAGCGAAATAGATTTAATCATTATTGACGAATGCTGATTTCTTTGAAAGTGATACGCTTCATAAATATTGGCCGTTTCAAAACGTTTCATTGTGCCGTTTTCAATTTGATATTTCACTATCGTTTACTTCGGAAATAGTGCCTACACCCTCAATTCACATTATTTACTTGTTTCCTTTAGATCTTTTGGCTTTTTCAAGGTTCTCAGAGGTATTAAACAGGAATTACGTTGCCGGATTGCGGATATCACTCGAAGAAATCGTTCTCAAATTTGCAATCCAGGAAAAGAGAAAAAAAGATCTCCATTAAAATGATGAAACGAATTCTTATCCGTGACAGAACAAAGACATTCGAAAGTGAATACGATCGACAGGAAATTGTGACACACGCAAAAGGAAACGAAGCAGATGACCGTCAAAAATTCATCGAGAGAATATTTTAGAGAGTTTCACCTCTCATCATCGTCCTTCTCCTCTTCATCCTCCTCTATATAAATGTCGCTTGGAAATGCTCAAAGAAAGAAATCCGACTGAGTGCACTAAAAAAAACGGCTGCAAAATACTCATAAATCGCAACGCTTTCAATGAGTATTAAATTTAGCACATTTTATTCGTTGAAACGTCAAGCTACAAAACAAAAGAATATCACTAAATCATACTGCTGGAATTTACACGGTATGCAGTAGATGCAGTCTCTCTATCTGAGTTCATCGTACCGTCAGACACAATTCAAAACTTCCAATACTGCCTAATACCCTGAAGTCATATTATGCAGCATACATCTACAAATAAAACTATCAATGAATAGCACAGGAACCTCCAGATTCTCCAGATTCCATTGAAATTTTTAAATGAACACGTGGCATTTCAAAATTTCTCATTAGTGAATGTCACCATCCCTCACGCAGATTCACAGGTCCAGAATACGATTGAGACGTTGAACCTTCTAATATCACCATTCTTCAAACCAACAAAACATCACCGCTCAATCAAAAGAAATTAGCAGATCTGTGCCTGAGCTCCGCCTCCCACTAGCAATCACCTTCAAAAGAAGAACAAGGGGTTGGGCTAAATGTATTTGCTTGAAAGTTTCGTTACTATAATGTCTTCATGCTCAAATAACATATATAGGATATTATTAGAAATTCGGTCAATGATTTATTCGTATGGCAATCGTATATGCATTCCTATGTTTAAAGATCTGCCACCTCCTCAGTAGAAGGCTTCGCAATCTGCATTGCAAAGAGCACAAACGCCTAGGAAGAAATTCAGTACATCCTGAGAATGTTTTTGGAAAGAAAGAAATAGCAATTCGCAGGAAAGATTTTCTTAAAGCAGTGACTGAAAAACATTAAGAAAACCTGATTTCGAAAATGGTTCAACCTCTGTTCCGTTAAATTTCATGTGCAAATTCTCGAAAAAATTCCTCGTAAAATTTTTTCGAGCGTTTTCAGTTCAGTTACTCATTCGCCGTACTGAAATACGGGAAAAGTCATGGATGTGCAAGTGTTGAACGCATGTTCATATACCACAAACGTGATCTTAACTTGCTTAAGAGGAGGTACAAAAAAATACTTGCAAACTGGGATGCAGCGATCATGCACAAAGCATATTCCCTCAGCGAGATCGCAAATCTGAAAGGCACATGAATGATGAAAAATGGATTAGGAAGCAGACATGAAGAGTGAAAATTATGGGTGCTATTATTAAGCAATAACAATGTGCGTCAAGAAACTCTGCAAACGCAACATCTTACTACGGCAAAATCGTGTGATATGTATAAATAAATAAATAAATAAATATAAAATATCTATACATATATTTATTTATTTATCATACGTATATCTGTATTTGTTTTCATATCTATACTTGTATATGATTTCTATATGGTCTTTTCATTAAGATAGGTTCAAATTGAAATCACTGCAAAGCATTCACTTAAGCAGAAAAGTAAACAACATCAAAATGCGAATGTAGCGTGGTGGATGTATCAATGTCGGACATGGTCCTGCAAATGAACGAAACATTAGCGGGCTTAAAAGCAGGTTTATGCGTTCAGTACCTTCATCCGTATCTGTTGGGTTACGGAGAAGGCAGATGGATAGGCAACAATTTAATTCCAAAGTGCGAAGAAAGTCAGCTCAACGCTCACTGCAAAATTTAGCATGAACCCTTCATCACTTAAAAATGAT
This sequence comes from Baylisascaris ailuri, assembly GCA_022845575.1. NCBI lineage: Eukaryota > Metazoa > Nematoda > Chromadorea > Rhabditida > Ascarididae > Baylisascaris > Baylisascaris ailuri. The sequence goes on from JAAVTS010000590.1 coordinate 26,666, forward strand.
AGTAGAATGAATGCATTCTCTCAAATGATAATAACGTTTTCTATATGTCTGTTCACTTTTTTGCAAAAAAAGAAAGAAGAAAAAAAACAACCAACTCTTCATATTTTTGCTCTGTTAAAATCGCTCAGAATAAAAAACGTGTTCAGAAATTCTGTGAAAAGAGCGCAAAACTGTAGGCGATTGTGATATATTTGAAAGTAATAAATAGCAAAGTAAAGGAAGCGAAAAGAGAGAAATTCAACTAATTGACTCCACAATCCAAACATGCGAATAAAATCCCTCAACGTTTTATGAACAAAGAAAGGAGGATAAGGTATATGAATGATGAAGGAAGATGCAGCATGTGAACATCACAAGAACAAGCGAGGTTGAAAAGATAATTCAAAAACCGGTGGAAATGAAAGCATTGCGCCAAAACGATTCGTACAAAGGTATTATTGATTCGTTTGATGGATTCGTTTTGATGACATTGCCTTACCCGACCGTTGATAAATTTACATCCAAGATATCCTATGGAAATTGCCGGTGGATACATGTACAACTGACGTCGCATAATTGGGATATGGAGAAGGTTATTATACTGCCGCCGACCCCAGCATATTCGTGCAACAGTTTAAAACACAAATTCTTCAGAACTCAACAATCAGTTTAGTATGGCCTCACTAGAAAGCACTCTAAGCTACCAGACAACACTGATTTGATATAAGCATGTTGCATCTTTCGATGAGTGTTATAAGATTTCGTTTAATCCGCAAAACCAATTCTTTGACAAAAATGGTGGTGGCGATGTCTGAGCATTATTAATTTAAAGCAGCGAGCTTCAAATCTAATATTGCTCGTGATCGTTTGGAATAGAGCAGACCCAAGGCTGGCTATAAAATTCGGAGTGAACGTAAATGCAACCAGGACATTTGCGAGACAGGAAGATATCTATCGCAAAATCTCTTACTGTATGCTTTCAGTATCTTTCGAGGGAAACTCGTGCAGCATAACAATAAAAGCGCCATAATGAGTACATTAACGACATTGGCCCATCATTGAGACAGTACAAGAGTAAGTGAGTAAATTGAAATGAAGAAAAAACGCGACAGCATTCGCCTCTTACTGTCTCTTGAAAAGTACAACATAGATGTGAAGAAACTTACAATCATCCACCCACAACGCATCAAACGTTTGATGTGCTCTGAACGATAAAATGCAATCATACAACCTCTGCTGACAACCGCTGAGCTCCCTCCCATTATAGCTGTTCGACTGCGACGAAAACGGCTTAACCAAAGTGAAAATTGGAGTGCACTGCGAGCAATGAAATCAAAATTGCTTGCCTTCGCCAAACACTTTCATGTTTTAATCTTTTTTTAGCAACTGTACTTGATTTTTAAAGCCGCTAAAACAATTAAAACAACGAGAAAGCAACAAAACGTAGCCTTAGGAACATGAATAACAAGGTGGCATACAAAAAATTTTTTGAAGCAATCAGATGTCACCAACTATGATGAAGAAAAGAGATATTGCTACGAGGAACTCAGAAAACTTGCATATTTCTGATGAAATTGAAGTAGAAGACCAAGGAAACTTGTGCTCACTCTGAATACTTTCGAAGGGCTGAACCGTTTTTGTGATGAGCAGTAAATAAGTTTCCTACAAAGTTGAGTAAAAGATATTTAAAATTTTCCTACTAAAGAGAGAGGACTGCAGTCGAAATCGTTGTTCTTCCGCGAACTCAAGTTTTGAAGAGAGGAGAAAGAAGAAGATGCGAGGGATGATTAAACATCTCCCACATTACCCCTTATTTTAAACGCAAAATCAGCGCCTTTGCGATAAGCAAACATATACCTGGACAGTTTCATAAGTTATCAATGAGCAGTGAGACGTGTACGTAAAGTTACCTATTCTGCAAACGATTTGCTTGCGTACATTTGCTTTACCACAGCGCATATGCAAAAATATGCAGGAATCAGATAGGCGTACACATGTGTATATGCATCTGTATTCATAAATCATTGAAGCTGGAGCTACGAAATCGGTACATACAACTCATATATTTTGAAGGAGAAAAGTGATCGCAAGTTTTTCTTCCTCATCATAACTGGTGGCATCTGATTGCTTCAAAAAATATTTTGTATGCCACCTTGTTATTCATGTTCCTAAGAGTACGTTTTGTTGTTTTCTCGTTGTTTTAATCGTTCTAAGGGCTTCAAAGATCAGGTACAGTTCCTTAAAAAGATTAAAAGGTGAAAGCGTTTGGCAAAGTCAAGCAATTTTGATTTCATTGCTCGCAGTGCACTCCACTTTCACTTTGGTTAAGCCGTTTTCGTCGCAGTTGAACGGGAGGTAGGTAGCTCAGCCGTTGTCAACAGAGGTTGCATGATTGCATTTTATCGTTCAGAGCACATCAAACGTTTGATGCGCTGTGGGTGGATGATTGTAAGTTTCTTCACGTCTTTGTTGAACTTTTCAAAAGGTTGTATGCATATATGAGTTTTGGCGTCCACTATCATATTTTGCCTCCTTATGTATTAAATTCAAGAAAACTTAGAACTATTCGAGGCGGAAAAGATTTAATGTATTTTACACCGATCGGGGATATAAAAAACGAACCTTTTTTGAAGACGCAGAAACGGTCGGCTGACTGAAAGTTTGGGGCATTATTTCGCATATTTATTATTTTTGAGCAATCTATGAAACAGGTTGATCAGTTCAGGCAATCGCAAAAGCGCATATGATGACAGTCTCCTAGCACGCTTCTCGATTAATGATGACTAGATTAGAGCAAACGAAAAACCTAATCGGTTGCAAGATGTATGCAAATTTTCGACGCTCTTAAATAATTATGGCTCCTTTCGAAATTGTTCGATGAATGTGGAAAATGGTACAGTAGGTCGCCTCATGGCTGGAATATACCCATCAAATTTCATGAATATAATCTCACCGATAGGCAAATTCAAATTGCCGAAAAGATGAAAATATATGCACACGCAAAAGATACGACGTCTAGATAATGCTATTGACAATTGCATTTTTTGCAAAGGCGCATATTGAGGACATGCATAATTGTGCCGTACCAGCGCATTTGATTCAGAGATAGATAGATATACGTTGCGCCCAATATTTTACACGTATATCCCTATTTCTTTACTCTATATATTTTTCACATTTGGAGAGGTTTCTGAATGCATCAATTTTTAGTGGGATTGTCTATGCAACTTTGGCCTAGGTTTGAGTGAAGTTGCGTTGAGGACGCGCTTGCAAGTTCTATTCCTTAGCGGCTTTAAACCTCTGACCAGGGCGTCATGGAACCTGCCCTCATAGCAGCTAAAACATTTCCACGTAGGATACAACAAAAAGAGCTTTCTTTTAATGCATAAAGTGTATAGCAATGCACAACACCTACACCCTCCTTCCCCATCAAATAGAACGCGAATTTGAACAGGCCAATGGAAAATGAATCTTCCTGAAGGATACTTAACAAGTGAGTTTAGTGGTATATGTTCACTTGTGAATGAAGGCGAATATTTTGTACAATAAAAGGAATCCGATGCATCATAGCAGTTACAACGGCAACAACATGCTAAAACTCCTATTACGTCACGCGCGCATACGACAATAGCAACTGGATTTCCCATGAACCTGCCACTCACTTGAAACGTACGGTGGTGTTGAGTTGGCGGAATCACAAAAACAAGTGGGCATTTTTTCAGATGAGCTACTTATGAAGATAGGAAAAAATAAGGAACGAAAAATTTAACACTCCCGATTAAAAAAATCTTTGAAAAGAAAAAAAGCTTTGCTCAAGGGAAAAATTAGCAAGATGCACAACAACACAGACCATCAAAATACATAAAACGTGGCAACATAAACCGCTCGATTGTCATCAAAACTTTTTAAAAGCTGAAAAAAAAAAGTCTATAAAAAACCAAAGTGAATGCCTTTCCATCAATATGGAGTAAGCAATTCTCTTCATCGCTACTGAAAGTACGACTTAAGGAATTGGTGCGATCAACTGCTCAGTGCTACTCTAAAACAAGAAAACGAACGACGCAACGAAACTATTCATGCAAACTGAAAGTGTAGAGCCGTCAAACTGTCAAACCGTCAAAGAATGTCAAAGAAACGTTGAACAAAAACCGTCAAAGAACTATGTTCAGAGATTACATAGCAACAGCAGCACAGAGATTGTTTATTATCAAAACGGTGATGGCATAGAGCAAATATAAACGAAGATTATAATCGCAACAATAGAAAATGCCCTATGCAATTTAGAAAGAGAAAGAATAAGTCTTATAGTTATGTCGTCTTTCGTAAATTTTTTTCCGTCATGCAAAAGTCAGTCTGGAATTTTCCACTGCACCAACTTTAAAATCCTGTAGGACCTCATAAGAACATGAAAGTTGTAAACGCAATATAGAACAATATCACCTTTCTATTGTACCTCAGGACCAATCAAGTAACAAATTCTCATCCTTTGTTATTTCTAAGTTCCCAAGAAAATCATTAAAATGACACGACGCTATTGCTTCAAACGAAGATGCTGGTACTTTTCGGTATCTAATGGTACCTATAATGGTACTTTTCCATAACCATAGTTAGTTTCCTCCTGGTTTTCTCAAATTTTTCATTTACAGTAACTCGAAGCTTTACTGCCGACGATCTATCGCAAAAACTTGTCCGTAAATATTGAAGTTATGTTTTCAACAATGTCCAAAAACGTGCAAAGAGAAAGCCTGCTGAAGGTATTATCATGTGATTGCCAATCCTTGCATGTAGAAGAACTCAGATGAGCAAAAGTTGGATTAACTGATCAAGCGCATTCAAATCATCACCACAACACCGCAAATTGGGGCATAGGTTGATCTTCATAGATCGCCTTCGATGCACAGGAGCTCATCTACGTTCCGGCCAGAAAATCGACATTGCGCTTTCGAACTTCAAGCGTCTTACGTGCTTCGAAACTTATCCCCAAATGTCGGACAATTCTCTTCCTAATCCTTCTACAAGACGCATCAAAAGTTTGGCAGTCGAGAATGTAATCGCACCACTTTTTTAAAATTGGGGATCGATAAGCTGCTCCATCACCTCAAGAATACATCGCATCAGATATACACCTGATGTCTCCGTTCTGAAGGGAAAGAACGAAATTTGTTGGGCGGAAAACAATGTGCGATCCAATGATTCAAATGAAGTAACAAAGCTTTTTTTTTCAGTTTTATAGGTAGATAAGCCGAAAGATGAAATCGACAGAACCACAGGAGCAAGTACTGCACACCGAAAGAAGCACTCTCAACGAACAAAACCAGAATAGACTTTGGCAAATTTGAGAGAATTTAACTGCGCTCAAAGGCCAATTGTTGAATAGCAGTGAGATAGTGCCTAAAACATAAAGCTAGCGAAAAAAGTGCGTTAATGATTGTGCTTATTGTTATCATTTTCTTTTTATGTTATCTACTTATGTTAAAAGTGCGATAATTATTTCGCATATTTCCTAATCAGTTGTACCTCATATCTGAAAAAACAAACAAACAAAAAACATGGAATCAGTGCTAAATAATCAATGTGTCCTTCATATCAAAGGGCATCGAGCTAATTAGTAACGCAACTTCCCAGTAATTGTCAAAGCCCCAATATATCGGAAGCAGTTAACTGGAAATTGCACTCTTACCAAAAGTAATTTGTCGATAGGCAAATTACATTCGCTAAGAGTGTAACTAATGTAAAAATGCCATATCGAACAATTCAGTAAACTAAATTTACGAATGACGTTCTCATTTCAACGATCCACTAAGATTATCCACAAATTTACAGCATAAATGATAACAAACGAAACAATGCGATTTCTCAAAACAACAAATGCATTATAACAAAAATTACTAAAGATGAACTCATGAAATCAGAAATTCCATCGAATTCGCTAATTGACAAAAATGCTGATAAAGGTTTATTAACCTTCATCGAGGATTGGTTGCATTTGATGTTATCTTATTGAAATTAAAACATCTTGAAGGCATCTGCTTAGCAAAGAAGCAAAAATAGGCTTGATTCTAAGTCAAAAATACTGCGATGAACTGCCTACAGAAGGGGATCCTTTCAGTGAATCGATTCCCATTCCTGCCTTAGTACTGTATGGATATCAATCAATTTAATATTCTTTGCATTTCCAAATTTAATATTTGCATACCCATCTATAATTTCTATAATCCAAAAAATCGAGATATGTATATCTAATGTATAAAACTTGCTCATTAATCCATCAGCGATTTATCCGGTTCTTCTCAAGATCAGTGGCACTTTTCGCTTAGGTCTGCCAGCAGCAACAAGTTCAATATCTTTTTTTTTCTACTATGCCTTTTTCCACAAACATACTCATCCATTTCCAAAACGATTCCAAATCGTATTCTGCATAGTTTCTTTTCTCCGTGTTTTCTAGCTTCGCACTGTGCGAGTCTGGAATCTACTTTCCGCTGTTGATGCATCCATCCTACCAGTTTTTAGACTGTAACTAAGTCATTCCGATCTGCAAATTATTGTTGCTCTTAAGTATTGAGTGTTTAGCCATCTCAATTGTAGCTATGTGAATGTTTCACTCGTTCTTGTTGTAAAGGCTCACGTACTTTTATATATTTTCCCACTTCGGGACTTTAAAATATATAAGAGAAATGAAATATGTTCACATCCACCACATTTCAAATTCATTCATTGACTCGAAAGATCCAGCAACCACCACCTTTCATAAAAACACGTTTTATAATATCGCGCAATGGGTTGCTACTCACAGGTTTACATGCCTTTCTGCGATTGATTTTATAGCAGCGGAAAGATTGAGGTTTACCTGTTTGGTGACCGTAGTACTGGAAATGTGTACTCGAGTGCATTCAACATCAACAAAATAACCTAACAAGGCTTTTTCATTTTGAGAGCAACGAGCTAATGCACTTATTTGAATGCGACTCTATATACGTCATGGAGGTAACTGAAAGAATTCCTAAGCATGTAGATGTTGGAATAATAAATGTGGTAAGCACAAAACTTACTATTTTAAACAAAACCAGAAGAACTTGTTACCAGTTCATTTCGGTTGAAATATTCACAGTGATAAAGCAAGTTAGGAATAAACAGCGAAGTTCGTGAAGAACAATCGCAACAAAAGATAACATCAGAGCAAGCGCACAGAGCGCTTTTTTTACGCGTTTAAAGTTTGCTTTGCTTGTGTTCTTGTATGTTGGTACTTGTCTACCTATTTGTATGCTAGCTCCAGCCGAAAGATTATTGACGGTTACAAAGTTTTTAGGCATTACTTGCACTGTAATTAATAGAAAATTCGAGAAGTTTTATAGGCCATTGAAAGTGCCACAATATTTTATGCACTTTACATCATTTGGGCTTTTATTTTGGGTTCCTCAGGCAGCAGAAGTATGTGTATTTTTTTTTGGGCAAGATTTATAGGTGCGTTTGTATGAGTTAAAATATGATATTCCTATTCTGTAATAATGCGTCATTTTCACAAGCAACCTGTCAAGCTAATTAGTCATTTGAGCGAGATGGAGAAGTGCACAATGCGCCTAATCCCTTGCTACAATTTTCCGTTTATTTTAATAAATAGGCGATTATGTGCACTCATTAATGTATATGAACATTCATACGCTTTTGATGGTAAATTAGTAGCGGATTTCGAAGGCAAGAGAGTTGTGCTTTATGTGATTATGGACGTCGTTGGTTGTTATGCGGATCGAGACGTACTTTTAATCTTTTTTATGGAGTTTATTTGTATTGGATTGAATGAGGATGGTTTTTCGCTTTTTCCCTTCGAGCATATGAGCCACTGTATGGTGCATCACGAGAATGGTCACGTAAAACAATGAGCTGAGCCATGCCAGGAATATAATTCGCACTCTTCTATTCATCTTTCGTATTGTGTTGCCACTGCAAACAACACTTCATAAATGTGCACACAGCCAAATATGAACATTGTATTCATCGAAATTCGTTATTGCTTGAGGCATAGATTCAAATCACCCCTTAGAAGAACTAAAGATAATGTGGACATCTTTCAGGATTTGGCTTATTTATGTTTGAGAGTGCACCTACGATGGCTCTTCCTTTATTCTAGCGTCAAGTATAATAGCGAAACTCCTGTCAACTTTTCTTTGCACATTTCCATAGAATATCATTGAAACTGGCTATCCTGGGAGTGGAACTGCAGTGGAAGAAAAAGGTAGCCATGTTGTTCCGACGATGCTTCGATATTGCAAGCTCTTCTGTCAATCACGAATTGTAGCGTGATTATTTAGCTTCTTCCTATAGCAAGCGTCTGCTCTCAGTTCAGTCTATGATAGCCTGCCGGTCATTTCACTACCAGCCGAACGTTTCCTTTTCTTGATAGCATCGCTAGTATGTGTCACGTCCTAATGAATGGATTGCTGAATGCAACCAGCTCACCTCACATAGTTCGGTATTTGTGCACGTGAAGTGAAAAGCCTCGTTAGTACGAGAAGGTGACGTTGCAAATTCGTTGCGCTCGTTAAATCTAAAAAACACACCTGCTACTAAAATTCCTGATGTTTTTTGCTGATTGACTAAAACAATTAAGATTATTTCGAGAAAAACGGTCGGTGGATTCAAAATCTCATCTTATTCAAGGTTCAGCATATTTAGCATTCACAAACCTGATTCGTGATGCTGATACGATCGTACATTTTTCAGCTGTTCCTTTAAGTCTTGAGCAGTTGTATGCGAAGGAATTGTGAATGCTTGATGCTGAAATAAACCAAGCTTGAAAGATGTCTCTTCTCGAAGCGTCATACGGCACAAATGAAATCAGACAAATCTGTAGTTAAATCAGTTATGGAATCTTGAAATAGCAATAGAGAGAGGGAATTGATGAAAGCGTCCTATTTCATATGAGATATGTTTGAGTTTAAGATTTGCAACCGGAAGCTAACCTGGCTTACTCGCAAACACTTCGTCGATTCCACTCGATCGGCTTGATTTAATCTATCGCTGCTTCGGCTTTCCGTTTCAAATGTGAGAAAATTTTGAAATAAACTGAGTGAAGCATTTTGTCGGAGTAGACCTCGTTCACATGGCGTCCATGCTGCTTTCGCACTAAGTTGCATTCTGCTCGAAATTTCCTTAAGAATTTCTTTAACGGCATTTATTTGAAAGGACGCTGACTGAATTCAACAAAAATTCCGTATTTGTAAAAACTTTGAAGTGACGAATTGAAAAGACGTGAAAATGCTCAGAAATCAGCAAATACATCGGAAGTATTAACATATATTTTCAACAGCGATTCTAGCTCATGTATTCTCGATTGCATCTTAGGTGTGCCATTCCACATGCACAATCGATATTTCGAATTAAATTTCATTATCCTCGCTAATAACATCAAATTAACAAATGTCGGCTTTGGCTGATAGGTTTTCTAAGGAAATTACCGCACGGCTAGCACTGTCCTTTGATGTGTAACTGAATATTGCAGCATATAAATTTTGCACTTAAACGTCACAATAAAATCTAAAAATTCCCATTAAATCTAACGATTGGTCGGTCAAGAGAATTTGTGGAAAAATGGATAGTGCAACAAAAAGCCTCTTTATGAGATTAATTAGTTTTCTTTCGTTTTTTTTTTTTTTTTTTTTTTTTTTTTTTTTTTTTTTTT
>JAAVTS010000590.1:36476-84534 GCA_022845575.1 Baylisascaris ailuri
AGATACGAGGCACTGAAAGAACGACTTAAAAAAGATGATCAGCAGGAGTTAAATGACCTCTGAATTGGCTAGCAGGGATTCAAATCATATTGACTGAGGCAATTTGAAGGTACTAGCGAGTTGCATATTGGCATCGAGAGGCATAAATGAAATGGATTACCCTTCATTTTTTCTCAAATTATCCATCCTTCGTCTTTTTCTCAAATTACTTGTCTCTCATCAAATTTGCATTCTATTCGATACTTCGAAGAATTCTCTTCTTCAATTTGAACATCAGGCATCATTTGAAGGATTTAAGCATCAGGCAACATCACCTCTACGATATCAACAGAAATCAAAGATGAACTAATCCAAGCGGGGAATGTATGAATATCGGAGGTGACAATATAGATGAAGTGAGGTGATAGACAACCCGGTGCAGGGATGCCGACACAAGTGAAGTGCACAGAATAACTGAAAAAAAACGTCATCGGAGATGCAGAAATGGCAAAAAGCCAAAATTATTGCTGTATTATGCTTCTTGCACAACAGTACGAATATATCTCGCTAAACACTATCACAAATGTTATAGCCCTTCCAAAGCTACTATCTGATCACTTTCTTGGGATACTTCCATAACTTCTATGTACTTTCCCCCACCCCTCCTCCCTCCCCTTCATATGAAGGATTTCGCCCGTCTTTTTAACATCGATTGATGACCATGATTAATAATGGTGCTTGAGAAAAGAGGCTTCAAGCACTTATTATTAAGCGCATAGATATTCTCAGAGAATCGCATCGGAGAGCAATCGAAACATGAGCAATCGAAACCTGTGTGATGTCTTTGCTGAATCGAATAATCGCTGAAATCAGCACCAACAGTCTTTGAAATCACATAATCTAGTTACTTGACAACGTGAAAAATCGTTGCAAAAAATCAACTACATTTCTTAATTTAGAATATTTACTTATATTATACTGTGCAACGACAGTGATTAATGAAGTGATAAGAGTGGACGATTGAATGCACACTAGATAATCTTGGATGATGCAAACTCGAAGTAAAACCTGTATTTGCTCATCAACAACATATAACTGCGGCTGCACCTGAAGTACTACCTTGGTAGGTTAATTGAATATTTACTGCTCGAAATAGAAATAAAATTAGTACTGTCAAAACAGATGAATCATTCATCATTGAAGCGAACTTCTTTCGAATCAACGTTCGACTTAACCAGACTAAGACTAATTCAAATACTTGCCAACGAGTCATGCTCAATATGCAAAAACACCTTCTGAGTGGCAGGAAAGTATGTTAGGACTTAAAACGCTATAGTAACATATGGCTATGTGCTATATGTCTCGAAGAGTCATGCAACGTCAAGTCTCCGATCGTACATCGTGATCGTTCTAAGCAGATCTGTGGCGTGACACACCTGCCAACAACCTGCTCATTGCGTTGTGAAAAACATGACAGCAGAAACCATCTACATACGCAATTCATCCAATTGTAACGTTCAACACATCAGACTTTCTAAGAAGGAATGTGTCTGAAGCGTTATATTAAGGATTGTGGAATCATTTTTAGTACCTGTAAGCTAGCATATACCGTATTAGCACCTTGCACGCTTCGTAAATTGCAAATGTTTTTTTGCTTTGCAATGTTTTCAGTTGTCTTTCTTCATTTCATCAACAGCATAGGCTTAGATCATCACTGATTATTTGCTAATAGTGTATATGGCTGCTAATGGTCAGCTGCATTAGCTGTTGCATCTTGCACCTCCACTTCCCATTTAATCCCAAATTTTCCACTTTGAATATCCAAACAAAGTGGTCGAAGAAAATTCCGGTGGATAGGACCGCCCGTAGATAGATTCGTTACGTCAACGATGATCACCTGCACGTAACTCGCTTTCTTCGGAAACTACACGCCTCTAGGAAACTGTATGTGAACAGCTTTGGGGAAAACGACAGATTCTTCTTGGCGCGCCTAAAGTTGCGCAAGCACGTTGCTCCGATGTTCAACTCGCAAAGTGGGCATACGGATTCTTAAATATATGGGGAATTGCAAGCAGATGTGATTAGCCACACAAACAGCTATGCCATTTCTTCTCAATTGGTAGAAAACATATTGGCGAAGTATTATAGATACTATCACTGCAAGCGCAATCTTTTCAAAAATCGGAACATACATCTAATGTTCCAGTGAAAAAAGTTACCAAGTCATTAATCACAAAAGGTTATCTAGAATGTTCATAATGAAGGCTAAAGAGTGGACAGTGATTCAATATTGCAAGACAAACTGCATGGACAATAGAAGCAACGGAACTCGCCTTAGCAATAATCGCAATAAATTTCTATGAGAAAGAACATGAGAAAAAGCTCATTTTTCCGGTGCAAAAGGAAAAAAGCTTGTTTGTGCCATGTCAATGGCTGCAGTAGAAAAAAAAGTAAATTACAGGATGTTAGAACATGCCAGTACACTATGCAATATTAATAGCGCGATGAAAATTTCGTGGGACGTTAAGTGCAATCATACCGACTGATTCAGCACATTATTTCTAGTCATTTCCTGAAATGATAACAGAATACTCAATAAAAGAGTATTGCAGGCTTAGCGACCGGATAATCGAAATGACGAACGAAACAATCGAAACAATTTAAACCTTGGAAATATTTCAATTTATTCATTCATCTTCCATATGCACTTCGCATGTCAACATGTATATTTCTGTGTTTTTTCACTAAGATTACACATAAGTTTTACCCCTTTCCCTCCTCACCTATATCCCCATCCGTAAGGTTGTGATGACAGCTTTAATAATGAGAAGATTAGATTTTAATCCACCTCCTTTGCGAATCCGCAGGGTTGCAAAGAGAGTATTTAATAACGAAATCATCTTGAGTAGAAGTCTCTTCTGAATGATGGCTTCATAAAGGATAAGCTCCCTTTTAATATCAACTGAAAGGCATATTGATCCGACAACATTAAAGAACTACGCGTTCAATGAAAAATTATGAAGAGATGCTACTAACATTCTGAATTTAGCTCTGTGAAATTTCCCCTCACTGGCGGTCTGAATATAAGTTAATTCACGATTGGGCATTTTAATGATAAATGGGAAAGAACAACGCTGTTCATTTCAAATATGCATGGATAATGACCATCTCTGTCATTGAAGAAGAACAACACAACTCGATCGGCAAACTATTTCGATTCGCGATTGATTTATTCTGTTAGAATCAGTTCAACATCTTCGAACGTGCGAATGAATAATTTTTTTTTTCATTGATTCACATGATATGAAAGATTGAATTTGCTATTTTTATTGTTAACATCTGTTATTCGAAAGGAATTCTCGCTATGACATCTGTCTTATATGACATCCTTCCACATCGCAAAACAGGAAAAAGTATTGCTTTGAATAACGTTAAATCAAACACCCGGAAAACATATTGAAAAATCCCTTGCACCTGCGAGAGGAAGTACGGGTTGATTGTACACATGAAGGGACTTCCATCAACCAGAGTGATGTAAGAGTGCCTTTCTAGAGTGGTCGGAAAATTCATTCGCCGAGCATGGATGTGATTTGTGTCATAATTCAAGCCTCGCCTCTGTCCACCAAATTGCACAGTCATGGCTCTTTTCTGATTCATAAATCAAAACAGCATCTATTGCAACGCATATTTGCAAATTCCACAATAAAAAACACGAAGTTGGCTTTCGCCATTGGTGAGCATTGAGCGAGGCCAGATTAAAATACCAGGATGATTTTATCTAGTATGTACGTTTTTAAGAATCATGATGGTATAAGACTCATAGTACTGTGAACTAAGGGAATACTCATGCAGCTAGTAGTAAGACAGCCCGTTTGCTACTTGAAAGAAAGGGAAACAAGTGAAAATATCCGTTATGTTAGGAGCCTGAGCAACAATGCTCTGAGTGCTTTGTTGGAATCGCCTTGTTAAATTTCATCATCTGCATAAAAATGCTGGAGAGGGCGGGGCTCGACAGAGGGCGGAGACTACAAATAGCACCCTCCGTGAAGTCACGTTTATAAACCGGGGACATTTCCGTAATTGGGGATTACAAGCAGTAATTTAAAAGTAACGAGTATCGTTCAACAACGAACAAGGTCTCAACGAGATAGATGATTCTGTAGGAGACCACAAGCAGGTAGTCATTATATAGATTGCAAAAGCACTCGTATCGCAATTGGAGTTCTTATTTCGCTTTACGTGAAAGAGGAAGAATGAACCAGGTGAAGTGCTGCTATTTTTTGCTTTATTGATATAGGATAAGGGAGGGGAGAAGGACCCTCTCCTCTTATATACATTCAAATGCCTTTTTACCCCTTAGCATGACACCACGACTAGACGAATGTTGACGAACCCGATAAGACGCGATTGCATCGGCTATCTCGTTGATTCCATCATGTATACCTGTAGAGAATGAATTGCGCTGTTTTTACGATGAACGAATGTATTCGATTGCACGTATCACTAATACAATTGCATGAATTTCCCGTCGCACTTTAGTGATAGTCGGTTAGTGAGTGAGAAGCGAAAACAAAAACTCTTCCAACGTTTACAGATTCTTTCTAGCAACTATGTTGATCTGAAGGCATTCATCGAAGAGGCATTTATCGGCTTGTAATAAATTCACCCCAAACGATGAGGACATCGAAGTGAGAGGAATGTTCTTTCCAAGGAAATCACAGAAAAATTAAATTCGCAAATAATGCCAACTGTTTGCTGAGGAATACTAGCAATCACATGCAAAGACTTTTGTAGATATGACAGCTGTATAAACATATAAGCATGTTTAATCACTTAAGAAACTTTGATAATAATGTGAATAAAATGCAATCCATTTGTTAAATGAGCAAATATTGATGCTTTAAAGCAAACTAATTTTTTCATATTTGTGCATCCAAAGAGACTTATAAAAAACATATTAATCGTTTATAAAAAACAAAAGTGCCATATGGTGCATTTGCAGAATATATGCTTGATGCTTATGCGATACATTCTCGAGAAACATTACTAATAGGTCGATATGTAGTGTAGCAATGCTTTATTAGAAGTAAAAATTGAGTGCTTCCAAAGCTGGTTACACTCAAAAGGACCTGGTACGCACGTGCACGTAACACTTGAACAGGGTATTCCCTAGAAACTCTTAATATATCTGGATTTATGGATTTAAGAAAGATACAGTTGCAGACAGGTTGGTGAGAACGATGCAGTGACGATAAACGATAAACGATTCGGTGAAACCATTATTCGTAAATGAATTAGAGCGCCCTTTAAAAACCATCAAGTGAACCTATTTTTAAAATCACATTTTAAAGCTAAGCTAAAAATTTTATTTGAGCCATAAATAAATTTGAGATCGATTTTCTTTGTTTTTGAAGAAAAAATCGTCACAACCGACCTTACTAAGAAAAGAAAGTGCTAAGTGAAAAGCTGCCTGCTTAAACAACAGAATGTCGGAATGAGCTTTTCTATTTTTAAAAATAATTTTTTTTTTTTGTATTGGTATGAAGCTTTGCATATTCACCTTGTCGACGATAATAAGGGAAGTAATTAGCAATACAAATTCGGATTTCAGGTCGTACATTCAAGTCTGTCTCTTTCTTTTCCGGTTATAATAGTGGACGCTTCTCTCACATGGTTATGAATTCCACTGATTGCTGAGTTACGAAAACTCCAAAAATTAGGAAATTCGAAAGCATTCCAAATTCCAGAAATCCCTTTTCGAACACTAATCTCGACAATAAATAGAAAGTATTGATGAGCATCCTCATTGCATGTGGACATTCAACTAAAAGATCTCTATGCAGCCACGTCTACCCGCGTCCATCGCGTTTTGTTCAATTTAAT
The DNA here is from genome assembly GCA_022845575.1 of Baylisascaris ailuri. Taxonomy (NCBI): domain Eukaryota; kingdom Metazoa; phylum Nematoda; class Chromadorea; order Rhabditida; family Ascarididae; genus Baylisascaris; species Baylisascaris ailuri. Next base: position 42,339 of record JAAVTS010000590.1, read on the forward strand.
TGAACAAACTGATGGTTGTCTTCAGCATTCCAATAGATAGCCAGTCGAGGGCGAAATCCTGGCTGTGTTTTACTATTCAAATGTCTTATCTGTCTCCTATCCACTTTGCGTTCTCCTTTCACAAGAACGCAGATGTAGCGCAACATCTACTCAGCAACTTTACTTTCCTTTAGATATCAAAATTTTCCTGATTTGCTCTAAAATAATTGGAATATACTATATAATTCTTTAATTTCCGCATGAAACGTTCCCCTTAGAATCGGAATAAATTTTTTTAAGTTCTTTCCTCAACCGATCATCTGCATAATATTTGCAAGCATTTCGGTAGTTAATAAACATACAGAATTCACCATCAAAGAGTGAAAAAAATTCATTACTCTTTAATGTGATGTCTAATATGTGTACATTTGAAACTTGAATACAATACCCAAAAGATCATTCCCCATATAAAGTGTAACAACCGTCACTTACTTGATGATCCTTTTAGATGCAAATACGGAGTCGATCCCACCAATTGAACATTATTTATATGCAACGTGAAATATATTTACATTTTGGTGGCTAAGATTCTCCATCATTTCTGCCCATAAAGTAGAAAATAATATTAAATCGGATAAATGGAAAGCGGGCAATAAACAACTGATCGGCTAGTACTTTCTGCCATCACCAACCACAACAACAATAACACTCATATAGATATCCTTCAAAAAAGACCGCCGTGATGCACCTGCTAAACAATCGTATAGCCCATTTGAAGAAGAATGCAAAAATTTAATAATATTACGAGAAGAATATAGTAGTAATGTGCATCATTAAAGATACTCTAATTCTATGCACCACAACCAAAGGTGAACGTTTGTATAATTTGTTCATCACATCACTTGCAACAAGACAACATTTATTTGCAGCGAAGTTGACGTTGAATGTTAGCATTATCCCATAAAAAAATTTGCCACTTTCATAAGCCGATCCAATGATATTTACAAATAATAGTGGAGTAGTGTCGTCATACGCAGCCGCACTACATAACAGCGATTTAGGTAACGTTTGCCGATTGACTAAACCTGAAATGAAGTGCTATAAGAGTATGATCAACATTTCTCAACAATGCGAAATTTAGAAATTTTTCAAGCAATATCTTCTAGCTTTGCATATTCCCTCCATAGTATCAGTAGTAATCATTCCCCCAAAAATATATTTACATTTCAAAAATTTTTTGCACAAAATGCAACTTACTAACATAAAAACGATGCAATGATCACTCTAGTTATGCTAATTGAAAGGAAAAAAAAATTGAATTTTGAAAATGGACTAAAAATGCTCCTAAAAAGTACAAAATATTTCCAATTTCAAGCTTACATTTGCAGCATACTTATTGCTCTTTGAGGTGAATGAAATTATTCCTTTGCTTGTTCCACGATACCATGTAAGCCATAGTTCGATAGAATGCGAAGAAGAAAACATAAAAGATCGATGTAGCAACGATGATAAACACAACTCTCATCCTATCGTGCATTCGTGACATCGTACCGCTTCTAGAAAAATTCCCTTCATTTAAGTGTCAATTGCAGTGAAACTTTCTTCCCATTTCATTAGGCAGTACTAAATTTTACACTTCGTGTTGATTGCTTGGATGGAGATCCGAAATGGAGCTTGGATGGCTTGATCCCTTCAAAAGGAAGATGCAGAGTAGCAAAATTAAACTAGCGAAATACGAAGCAAAACATTATTCGCCTTGCTTCGATTTTAGATTATATTCTAGCAGTATTAAGGTTCATATAGGTCATAGAATTTGTCATCGAAACAAAACTTACGCAACATAATTGGGAATTTGGCTGCGATTTTGGAACATCCTCGTGAGTACAAGGAAACATTGTTGCATTTTTGTCGGTGCCACACCCGTATCTGCAAGCATATTATCATGTTACTATGCTTCAATATCTCATACAACGTTCATACTACAGCAAGATGCACAAATAATATAAAAAACTGATTAGCTAATAAAAAAGGTGCCATTTTTCAAACGCTCACACCATTTAATTATGTGCCAGCTGTGCGAAAAAGACACTTAATTGTAGAATATGCGTTTAATTAACCTAGTTGGTGGCCAATCACTTTCAAAACCATATTCCCAAACACGCATCTGCTATAAGCTATGCTATAGTGATGAGGTCAAGCAATGAACTCACTTCAACTAGTAACTAATATTTCATTCACATACAAATAATCATAAGTTCACCTTCATTAAAGAATGTCTTCATGCGTTGCATTAGCATATTTTGCACGAAACTCTTTTGCGTAACATAGTATGGAGCCATCAAATTGTCTTGATGAACCTTAAAAGTTACTTCTATTGAATTACATTTTTACAATTCATTTATTCATTCGTAACATGCCAGAAATTATACATCATCTCGTTCTCCGTAGTGCTAATAACGGATATGCATCATGTTAAATATTCACTGAAAATCAGTACTCTTTATCTTCTAACTAAAAAAATTTTTATCATTTTTGTACATACTGCCCATCAACATTACCCCAGAAAGATGCAACTAAATTTGTCTTGGAACTGACATCATGGAACTGCAAAAACATTGAAAATATTAAAAATAATCCAAAAAATGTGCCACGATATGTGTGATACCTTTTCAATTTCTAATTATGGAACTGGTGCGAAAGAAAAATATTATAAGCAACAACTCTTCATATAACAATTTTTTAACGTTTATTTCAAGAAATACAGTTGAAAAATCACTTGTCAACTAGGTGGATAGAGTGAAGTTAACTAACCTTTTTGACGGGTTGTCCTACTCCTCTGTTATTTCTGAGTCTTTTCTCAAGCACGGTGCATCCCAATGCTGAATTATTTCGAGCCAGAATCATGTTCAGCTGCACTGGTCGAATTTGTTTCAGCGAACCGTTCACAACACACTGCATAGCTATAACCCTTAGTCGACTCTTCTGCAATAGCTATTTAATACAACGATAGCCACCCAATGCCGAGAGATGACTTTCGCACTAACATTGTGAGTGGCTTCGAAATGAAGCACTACATCAGAATAGATACAGCGAAATGTAACAGCTTTTTTGCTCCTCGACTATGCACTAGGGTAGGGTCTATCCCATTCCATCCCAATTGGTGTATCTCTTGATTGGCTATGTATAAGACCATCAATTGAACAACCTAAAGTACCTTAACGATTGCCCTCTGAAAAACACCACAGATTTGTGAACTTCTATATTACTTGTGAGAAAATCTGTCTAGAACGAACGCACAACATTCGGTGAAAATTGCACTCTGCTTTCGTTGCACGACGATAAAGTGCAACTCAACCAAACTGAAGTGCACCGCATCGTCAAAGTACAGAAATGAATGGTACGATGGCACTTTGGTGACAGTTGCTGACATATTCATTTCAAAAATGATCTATTTTCTATCATACGATTTCTGAACTGGCTATAATCTCCATTACTGGTCTAAAAGGAGAGAAAGGGAAATAGGAGAATTCATAACAAAATCATTGTGCAATTTTAATCTAGAAATTTCTTTACGCAGTTAAAGTTCAAAGGTTATGGGGACCTTAACAAGTGAATACAACTTAACTATAAGAGCATAATGACGAAAGAAAACGATCTCAATAAATCACTAATGTGATAATCCCGGTTTATATTTTCAGTGAAAGAATAATGCGCGTCAAATGTTATTTTATCATGAAGTCGCAATTTAGGTATAGGTCACATATTCTATGTCTATGAAGAAAATAGCACTTTAACTGGTACAATATGCATAATATATTGCATTTGCTTCGAAACGAATCGGTGCATTAATATAGAGATGACGATTGTCTAGATGCTTCGAAGAGTACCTTAGCAGATTTTTACAAAGTTATCGAGCGTTTTTGCTAGTATGAATATCATTCAGAAATTGCAGTATCTGGAATACTCGCAATAGGGTGACATCTTCTGTCGGAGTGGAAATTTCCATTGTTATAACATTTCTGAGAGGTAGATTGTAAATATAAAAGAGGCGCATATTGATGAACGCCTAGATGGAATACCAACTATGCAACTAGAAATCTAAAAGGCAACTATTCAACAGATAATTAGATTTTCTTGCGATTACTAACCGAAAACTAGCTTCGACGAAAACAGTGCTGATCGATTCTGATTTTAGATTTCCATTCACCTCATAGAGCTGAACTCTTTGCCCATCACTAGTATCCTGAGGGCCATAATGTAGTATGTGAGCCGGTTAAAGAATCATATATTCAGAATATCACGAGACCTAATCAGGAGTCCCTCATCTCCCTTCCCCCCAACATTTTTTAGTCAACATGCATCGAAATTAGATGCTGGTTGGTTCATGGTGAGAAATGAGCCGTGTCATGCAAGCGTTGGCACGCGTTCCAACATTCAATACCAAAGATAATGCTATATGCAAGGTATGATGGTGATGGCAATGCGTCCACCGTTTTTGAATAAATAGATAGGCATTATTCTTCTTCCAAGAGGCTATATGGTTTTGCTACTTTCAATTTATTCTCTTTGTCGAAAGTAGATTCTTCATCAATAATATCTTGCATCCATCTTCCTCACTTAGAAATTCCTAGAAAACGAGTAGATTCTATGAAAATCCTTTCATTCAATAGCATAGTACGTTTTTAAACTATGTAAACTAGCACGAATTGTGCAGATTTATTAAACAACACTCGCTTTTCATGCATCATATTAGACTATAACTCATAATAATGCAGGTTTTTTAATTATGGAAATTTTTTCATTGCATTAGACACTTACTACGCCCAACAATTTAGTTACTTTGTTGCAAAAAAAAAAAGCATCAAACGTCACCAAAAGATCTCGCAAAAAATTGTTTAGGATAAACAACATCACCTACACAACTAAATCGTTATCTAGTCGCTTTCATTGCACTTAGTGAGATTGATTCACAGCATTATCGACATAACTTATATTTTTTTAAAATTCGCACTATGCTTTGTGATAATAGAGTGGGAAAGCAAATAAAACTCGAAGCGCACATTCCATGTTTTCTCTCAACGAGCAGAGTTCAGATTCCATTAACATTCTTTAGAGGTTCTCCTATAACCTTCAAAATGATACTAGCGAATCTATGAAGCGAATATGAAATTCGAGAGGAAAATGAACAGAAATGAGTGAATGTAACACGTCCAGATCTCTTTTATAGGGCAACAAATGAATGTGAACAATCGATTGCAGAAGGCGGTGCTTCGCAACGAAATGGGGGAGGGTAAGCGGTGCCAATCGCACTCCTTCGGGAGAGTGTTTCGTTTTAGAAGTCACGTCGACCAACAAAATAGAGCGGCGCACTTTCACGTGCAAAATTTGTGGACTGCAAAAAATAAAAAATAAAAATTGACGCAACTAGAGTCTTGCAATGAACTGCTGCGGCCCTTTTTTCTGAACGTCCTATGGGTTTCTGCCTTTTCCGAGTATAAAACTTTTTTGCTGCCATCGTTATAAGCGACCAGTGTCAAAGTGCATGAAATATAAGACCGGTCCGCTTATACATCTGTTCATCAGCAATTAGTTTATATCGATGATGGGATTCACATGGGTTGCCTGATGTTGCAAATACACTCAGTTAAAAGTCCTTTGAAACAAACTAGGTTCTAATGCCTTGACGCCACAATGTTGATGTTTTATGTGGTGCATTTCTTGGGTAGTACTACTAATTATTTATATCTTGAAACTTCCATGTATGAATTTAAACACCAACGCCATCAGCTTCTATGAAACTTTTGCGAACTCAACGTCGTGTTAACTAACATCTTATCTATACATCAGAATGTATGAATGTCTGTCTTTTGTCGGCAACTTCAACTCAGGAAGCCCTAAAGGTATATCTAAGAAATATGATGACTTGACTACTAGTTTCCGAAACACCTGTGGACACTTAAAAGTGCAAAAAGGTTACTTTCACACTACTCGAGTCATTAAAATGCCTGTCTTTTGATGACCTGCACGATATGTTAGGTCAGTTAAAGCCTGAACGAATTATTACGCACCTTTTGCTATTTGTTGGCAAATTATACAGGTGGTTAGAGTGGGAACGCAGATGCAAGAAAAGCACATTGTGTCATCTTCTCTGGCATGTTCCTTTACTTGAACAATATGTAAGCTTTAAAGCTTTTATCCGATTTGCAACTTAAATGCAAATGGTATTGATGGGAAAATTCTATATATATTATATTGATGCGTGTAAATTTTTTCCCGTATATACTCTTGTCTATGATGCAAAATATTTCACCATCTTTAAAAACACTCTATTGCTTGAAGTGATAAGTTTATGCTGATTGTTTTCGTTCGACTAAAACGATCAGCTGAAGTTTTTTGCGATCGCTCATCGACAAATTTACCTCACGCCATTGTGGCATGCTTTTCATATGTCATTTGAAATCGCAGAGGCACTAAGAGAGGGGCTGTATTAATTTCACAACGGTCTTTTTCCATTCAGGCTTCAACGACGTCGGCTTCAAAAATTAGAGTCGAGCATACCTATGAGAGGTTAACTGCTAATGTGAGAGAAAAGGAGTAAAATCTTGTTGCATCGGTGAAATCTTCTATTTTCTCCTTTCACGTGTATTCACAAAAAAAAATTTTAAGGTGATGAATAGTGTCTGAAAATTGACATTGAGAGGAAATAGTTAAACGTGCAGTTGAAAAAAATAATTGTACTCCAATATGAGTTCACTATCTCAATGGAGTACTTCAATGCAGCTAATTTGTCACAGTGAACTCTTTTAAAAGCACCTGAAATGCCTCCTGGCATCGTGTTGTCAGGTGATGACCATCGTTATATCATCCAACAGTGGCAGTGGTTATTAGATCATCATTATACCAATAATTGCACGAAACATTTTTAGGATTCCATTCCACTAACTGGTAACAGTGGCAATACTATTGATTATAGTAATGTCAATAATAATCGCAGTAATATCAACAATGATAAAATTAGTGTTGATAATAACAACAACAAATTTTACTAACAATAAAATTACTAGTATAATAATTATATAAATATGATGATGATATTGATGTTAACATTCATATTGATATGAACGTTAATATTAACGTACATAAAACAAGTATATGCGATATTTTTGCTATGCTTGATCCCTCAACATGCGTTACTTTCCAATGAACTATAGTGCGTTGGTATTGTCTGACTGTAAGTAGAATTTGCTTTACTGACAACACTTTAATTTCTTGGATGCGAGCCGGTTCACCCTAATGCTTATGATTTATGAACTTGTGCTAATGCCCACTGTCTGTTGTGGAAGCCGCTAAACTGACTATTCTAGTCATTATCCTGCAATTCCTTTATTGTCAGGTACCAATCTTTGTGACATCAGCTTGAAAACAATAATAATGTGAATTAAGAAGCACTTGATTTCTTCTGAAGTGGAATCAAATAAGTGCAAATAGTGTGTATCATCCTGTCAGCAACCGTTTTTGAAGGAAATTGGGCATCTCACCTCTGACTCCATTCCGTTCTAGAAGCGCTTCAACGGATATATGAAGATCTCTACCAAAAGGTTATTTCTGCGACGCCGGCTGATCTGTTAATATGCAAGGCATTTGCCGAGGTCAAATATGCGCTTTCATACGAGAGTAATACTTAAAATTGCGTACGCCGATACGAACTCTGTTTATGATACTCCGAATCTTGTGGCAATAATTCCCCACCGGAAATTAAGGAATGTTCAAAACATATGCTAGCTAAAAGTTACCACCTTCATATAGCAAGTAGATGCATGTCTCGATCTAAATATGATCTTTTCATTAGCTGTTAGTAGCAAATGCACAATGCGTCAATCTTTTCCGAACGAATCGGACGGGCAGAGTTTCAAGTGGCACCTATTTTGCACTATTCGCAGCTTAAATTACTGATCCAGTTTCCGGCGAATCTATTTTCAAGTTGCTCCATCACGGGAAGATAGTCAGAATATTGTAACATGGTGCATTCTTATGATTTGACATCAACATGTTCACTTTCTCAATCAAAAAACGTGTAGTCTAAAAGTTGAGTGGCGAATGACATTTCCGACGGATTCGAGTTGACAATTTATCTAATAATATTTCGCACATGTGACTTGCTGCTTTACACTGTCGAGGACGGAAATTGAAACCACATCATGAATCCTATTGTTAAGCATATTCAAAGCAACCTTTTGGTTACAGTTTTTTGCCTCATACTTCGGTTCGCATTAAATGAACGACATTTTTTATCTCCAGCCAATGAAACGGCTGCTAACTTCATGAATAGCTCATATTATATGATAATCTATCTCATATTACTTGATGATCTATAAGGCCAATTTCACTCATTTGGTAATATGATTTATTTCTTATTCAATGGTAAAATTTGTGACCATCGTTTTCACAAATCCATGACTTTTCTTCCTTGCTTTATTTCTCGGCATGAGCTTTTACCTGGTCAAGCGTTGAACTGGGCGTAGTTTTTCTTATTCATATTCATTACGCACAACCACACTATCATGCTTTAACTAGATGACATGGATATTATTACTTGCATTATTTGTAACCTCGTGAATTCCTAAATATTCACAGATTATTTGTTGGCAATTATCGCAATGAAATTTTTGTCGAGTTTACATCCACATGAGTTTTCTATGCGTACTTTCTAAGGTCCAAGATTTGGGAAAGGGAAGAGAAGGGATGAAACAGAGGAGAAAGGGAGGGAGGATGGGTGGTGAAAGGAAGGAAGTACCACACGTACATGTGTGCATGTTTGAATTTCGTGCCTCAAAATATCGAAAGTCATCAAACCACAGCACTGAGAACGTGCTGTTGTGATGCCATCAAAATGTAGTTGCTTATATCTCTAAATAAAAATTACGACGATTCATCAACTCTGCAATAAACCTTCGGCAATCGACCTCTTATTCGCTCTCTTATGTACTGCGGTATAAATGAGAATGCACGTGTCATCCTCATCGTTTCCACGATCGTTTAGTCGCAAAACGAAAGATGCACAATAGTTCCTGGATGGTATCCTGGATGAAATACGCTGCTTGTCAGTTTCGGTGATGCTGGTCGCAAGCGACAGCTAATAAGTTCCTGGATGGTGCCTATTTAGTTCAGCTTGCAAAACCGTTGTGTATGCACTAATATTTTGAATGGCCTGCCACACCAGTGAAGTATCATATGATGAAATAGTGTGTAAGCTTGAAATTCTTGGACTCCATGGATCACTACAATATGTCACTTCGCAACATTCCTTGGATTCTGATGTGAAACAATGGCCATTTCTCGATCAAGCATAGTACCGCTAGATGGCGACGCTGGGTACGGCGTAGCACAAGGTGTAAATGTTCGATTAAAAATTTGAGATCCTGAATGGTTGAGTGGTTGTGGGTATTAGCTGGTTAATTTCAGTTCACGAAATTTCGAATATCGAGTTTCACGGGCAGTTGCACGAAAAAACAAATTCTTTTTGCCTATTAGGCTTAAACACATTCCATCATTCGCTTCGCATCAGCGAAATGTGTGCATCCACTGAAGCGTTGAAAGCCAATCGCATAACAAGATCCCTGAAGCAAGTCATGCGAAGCCACCGGGGGCTTTCCACTATAGATGCAGTAAAATATTGGTTTCGAAAATTTACCTTCAGTAAGAACCACATCTTCTTACCTTTTGATGACTCATATTTTGAGGATTCTATCGGCAACCTGCTGGTTCTCTCAGGAGCAGAAATATTTGAAGCTATTGAAGCTACACTAACGGGTGGCGAGTCCAGTAAGTGTAGCAATTCTATCACCAACAACTGATTGGGGCCGAAAAATCGTGAAATTAAACAAACTGGAAAAAGACGATATTTTTGCTATCATTGCCAATTTTCGAAACTTCTTAGTGCACGTCAACGACGTTCGTACCAGCCTAAACATCGCACGTTTTCGCTATCTGTTACGGACATCTGCCGATAGCAGCCCATCGTTTCTTGAATAAGAATTTTGAAGACTTTCGCCTTTGCAAATATTCAACAGATACACCTATTAGGAATGCAGAAGTATCCATGTCGTTTCTAGAACGCTTTAGTTGCCGTAAGCAGCATCGGTATTGGAATGTTTTTCGAGGAAACATTCGTTTAAGATGAGTGAAAATTTGGATTCCACATTTGCAGCGATTCCTAAAATGCGGAGAGTTATTCAGTGAGCATTACTTGCGCTGAATAAACTATTTTCCTGAGTGAATAAGAAATAGGGTTCAGCCGAATTCATCGCCGTTTGCAATTGTTCGTTTTCAAGGATGGCTGCTTTCGCATGATGCAATTACATGGTTTGGCATGACGCTTAGGTGTACGAATTCGTTTTCGAAGATCATGCGATAAGCTTTAGTGCAAACGCTCTGGATTCGCCAGACATGTACGACAAAACGGCACCATTGAAAGTTTTCAGGTGTATATCCAGCAAATTGCTTTTTCATTAGTCGTATAAGTTGGCGACGAAATTAACCGACATGTCTTTTTAGTTGACTAAATCGAAGGAACTGAGAAGGAGAGAAGTGGGAACGAAAGGTCGAATGAAGGAGGTAGAACATGAGTGCTTCTAACTATGAACTGGAGGTGAGTAGATAACTTGTTCATTTAGTATTGTATGCAGATACTCGTATATCAGTGATAAAACAGTGGATATCGATGAAAAAAGCAGTATATTTGCAACTCTTCAGTTTAAAAGAATTTCGCAGTACTCCTCATGAACCGGGAACACTCAACATTCCTTTCAAACTTCGATTCCTAAAATGGTGAATTTGGTGAATTTCCTGAGGAATGACTGACGATTGAGGTGTGAATAGATTTTAATATAGCTTCTACTGATCTGTAATCAGTGCAAATAACGGAAAACTTACGTACGCATATGCATATAATAGATACAGGTATATAATAATATGTAGGAAGCAATCATAGCGAGAGCGTATGATGTATTGTGATCTCACAGAGACGAGACGTGCTGGCACGAACGCACACTTTGCATCGCTCAAAGAGGTGCAGAGAAAATGTGAAATATGTGTTCGATCGCTTTGCTCGTTCACAGTGAAATTTCACTTTTCCTTGCCTCTTCTATCGTTCTTCCACCATCTAGTTTTAGTGGAAGAATTTCCTAGAGGAATTACTTCTCTTATGGGTTTCTTACCTCTTTCCAATTATGACAATATGGATAATTATTGCTGCTATCATATGCTAGAGGAGTACACGTTTGTGGAATCGTAGGCACTTGTGTTGATTTTAAAGATTTTTGGCTATAATACGCTGTGATAGCGACGCGAACAAAAAATGAGCGACGCAGCCCTCTTTTTATGCGGCTTTTGTTATTGTTGTTTCTTTCCGATATATTTGAGTTCATTTCAATCGAAATAGAATAAATTTTTAAAAGATTGAGTAGAAATGTTCAGTGCTGCTATTTATTTAATGGAGGAATTTTTACCAATGTGGACGTGCTAAATGATAGTTTAATGGCTGATGTAATATTGCCGTATGCGCCGACAAGTTAAATCGACTATGACATTGCACGCAGTATCGCACTTTTTTGAACATTGCTCAAATATAGAAAAAATCCAGTTGATGGCAGCGACTAATGGAACCGCATTGTCATCCTGTTTTATATTTCGATTATGAGACGATTTCTTCGAAGAGATCGGTTGTTGTTGCTCTCTTCATCTGTTCCGTCATACCTTTAAATGCATTTACTGGCTTTCGAAACACTTTGCAGTGCCTGCATCTGATGGTTGAATTGCAAATGGTTGGATGGAGGGGGTGAGAAAAGAGGAGGTGTTCACCAACCACTTCACCTAATGCTGCTACAGTAAACTGGATCTGTTGTTTATCATTTTCTTCATGTGTTTCACAGTCACGTTATTTCATATTCGCACTACTGTCATGCCAATTTCTTGACCACTGCGCCGTTATGCACCGTATGCCATGTGAACGGATGTGACGACGTTACATAATGCATCCGATTGCCGAAACACTCCAAAAGTCATCTAGGGATTTCGCGTATTTTAACCAATGTGACGCAAGCTTAATGTATGGGGCCATCTGAGCAAGTAGTTTTTGAATGAAGAAACTGTCGCAGCATTGTTTTGAAACACCTGAGTTTTGTTGGTGTCTGTCTACTCAGGCAACATTCAGTACAGGTCGACGCAAGTCAATGCAGTTTGCTAAAGAAGAATATCAGACTGAGGTAACAACAGACATTACAGCAAGCTTTTCAATGAATGGAACAAGAGCCCACCTCGAACCTCCTGTTTCACAACAACTTCAACATCGTGACCTAACGTCCGAACAGTACCTGGCAGCGCCTGACATGTGGCGTAAACACCTTCAACGAATGACACAACCTCTGGTCGTATACGATCCTGAATATTTACAACGTTAACATCGCACGGTTATCGCCGATGCAGGTACCGAATATCGCATGATTTCAAAGCATCGATTAAGAGAAAACTAGTCCGAACGAATGCAGATAAAACAGTGTGCGAACGTCACAAACTGATAGCACAATTTTCTTGATGGCATTCTTCTGTTTTCGGAATTCCTTGGAGACAGAACAAAGAACCTGATACTTCGGATGTCTTTGCACTAACCCCGTCATAGACAATCTACGAGGACTGCGTCAAACCTACAAGGTAAAAGCAACGTGAGGCTCGCAATCGATCTCATCCTTCTGCAACTGCGTTTGGCGTAGATGAATGCTGCATGATTCTTTCGTCAGATCACTCTTCTCATCGCCTAGCTTCCATTCGGAGAATTCAGAATGCAACGCTTCCAGAAAGGGAATCAGCACTTCCCGATGATCTTAATGGCGCTCCTTCTCGGCGTTGTCGGTGCTCACTTATAGTGTCACCTTCCGCTCCCCTTCCCTTCCTCGAATATCCTTCCATCGTCGAGTAAGCATATTCTCTATATTCTTGAGGCAAATATGCTTCATCCAATAAAGCAAAATCTCCCACTAACCCATTTTTCCCAAAATAGCCTTTCCGATTATAAAACTCGAGAGGTCGGCTTGTTTGCTTCCCCACCCCTCCCCTCCCTCATGAAAAGACCCGCATCGTTGCTATGGCCTGCCAAAGGGTTAAAAAAAGTGCTTCGTCCCTCTTCCGCGAGCAGCTCTTCTAAATAATCTGCCCTACCTCCTAAAAATCATTGCAGATGCATAAGTAATAGAATTAATAGAATCAACAATCGGATATTTGCACCACGTCTTGTGACCGTTACTTCAACAGAGTACTGTAGGTCTGACGCATAGACGCAACAGTTGTGCGATCAATCGATAGCAATCGATTACGAACAACAGCTCCCATCAGCTTTGCACCACAGCTGCAACGTGAAAACTAGCCGATTCTGAAGGGTGCTTCGTTGTTTCGAAATCCTCTTTCTGCACGTCCCACCATTATCGGCACCAAAGAGTGCTTTTTTATGTGCCCTATGAAGCATCGCCGCCTTAACTGCACCCAGAAGAAACCGCGGCTACGGTATTGACGCGTTGCAAAGTCACGAACCGAGAACACTCTCATTTTCGGCCTGTCTGCTATATTTACTTCAAATTCTGAGCGTTTTTGCAGCTTCCATCGCATAAATTTCGGACTTTCTTGCCAAGAAAAATTTGCTTGTCCATCCTCGCTAGCATCACTGTATATCCGTAGAAAGGATCCCCTGAAATTAGGCGCGTTGATGCTTCTGAATCCGCTAATTGAACCGAATTATCGAAAAAAAAAATGAACCTGACAAGTCTTGTCAGAGGGATACATCTTCGCTAGCGCTGTTTACATGGTCTTCGGGTTACATCCGCATTGTCGAGCTCATTTTTCCGATTTGCATGAAATTCGTCGGCAGAAATTTACATGTGGAAGCTGCATGATAACATTCTGGAGAAACAGGAGCTTATAACTTTTGGCTTTTTGGCATCAGCGAGCTGCGATCACTTCAGCGGACATGTCAGAAACAAGCAGTCGGTCTTGTATACATTATAAGCTTTTATTCTGTTCCAAGCATTATCGGCGACGTCGTTAGTGCTGTTGGGTCCTAAAATGTATGAACCTGTAGCGCCAATAACGACCACTTTCCACAACGCTCATCTTCTGAAGCTGCATAAATTACGACGATCTGAAATGCAAACCCGCATTGTGAAGAAATTACTCCTTATCATGATTTCACGGATACTAAACAATGTGGTCGCGCTAACGAGATTCTGAAACCAAATGGTTTGTTTAAAGGCTTCTAAAGCCTATGATAATTGACTTATTAGTCTGCCTATGTTCCCTTCTGTTGACGCTTGCCTAACAAATTCCCCCAAAATGTGCGTTTTGTCCTTTCAAAAAATGGTTCATAAAAAATGTCTATGTCATCACCGTCAAGTGATATCGAAAAAATTCTTTCAAAAAAAAAAAAAAAAAACCAGCTAAACTCTGCCTGCTTCTCATCAACTAATATTCGCCGAGGACGATTTGTGCAAGAAGATTCACTAATAGAACAATCACTACAGATCGCAAAGAAAGGAAGATAACTATGAACAAGGCAACAATACAACAACAAGATAATATGCCCAAAATTGAGCCACAGTTTGAAAGCAGTGCTCAGCCACCAAGCTTAGATAGAAAATTGCGTTAGAAATGTCGATACTCTCTCTCTCAACCTTCCATTCAGAAAATTTTCACATCTTTTCCCTACTTCAACTACTCACTTGTTTCGAAACTTTCATAGTTATTCTGATTTCACTTGCACCTGAAATCATTTTCAGACCATATCAGACTTTCTCTTTCCCGCTGAATAAATGGGATTTTACCATCTGATCCTATGTTTTGCTCAGGTATTAGACCTCTCTTCATATCAAACCTGCGAAAGCCTGACGACAATAAAAAAGCTGATGCAAAGGAAAATCTGTTCAATTAAAGTCATTCAGCGGAGAGTATTTTGTTTTCATCTCACAGAAGGCAAAGCGGTTTCGATATCTTGAAACAGAATTATTGCATTATTCTATAGATTAGCGTTTACTTGTTTTTTCGTCAGTTATTTGTTTTGAGACGTAAAGTTTGCGAGCAATTTGCATCAATTCGAGCAACAATTTAGCAAAGCAGACATTTCCATACTGCTTGAGATCACCATCACACTTAAAAATCATCATCGTTCAAGTATTTTCAAGACAGTCGAAGCAGCCCTCTTTGCGTGCACTTACCTGGATTCAATATTACCCTTTTAAATACGAAAAAACAAACGTAGAACCTCGTAACGATAAAATAACGCAACATTTATTCGCCACATAACTAAAATTTGAAAATCAGAACAGAAAGATTAGGCAGTAGACTAGCATACCCCGTACTGGGAATGCAATGAAAGATAAAAGTAGGACGAGAGAGAATACGATCATATGAGTGATGGAACTTCTTCAGATTAGAAATAACTGCTGCTAGTCTAAAGCTTCGCACCTTTGTGGTGATGGGCAAATTTAATTCACCAACGGCGGTCAGCGGATGCATCTCGGAGTATTATTTCGCGTTCACAAAACTGCTGTTCTCAGCTTATTATGCTCTTGGTCGCTGTCGAACTCCAATGGACTATAAACTTCCACGAGATCGAGCCTCACTGGCTGATGAATCGGTGTCTTGTCGATGGCTTACGTAGACGGACTTTCAATGATATCGGGTTATCCTATCCTTAATCAGGTGAGTCACAATTCACTGTTTTATCACTGTGTTACAATTTACCACATATTGCGAACAGGTTCCCTGGACGATCTGGACTCAGAATTGTCGGAAACCGTAAGACGGTTTCCGACATTTTCGAACCCAGAGTGCAAACACCGCTGAAGCTTACGTTCGAAGAATACCGGAGTACTTGAAATTTATGGGGAACAAGTATTCCAAAAATAACGAAACCAGTGATGTTATCGCATCAAGAAGTATTGTACTTCCGCACTCTGCATATGCGTGTACCAAGAAAATGCAGTGTTGTGTCAATCTCGAAGCTACGGAAAGTCGGGGAATGGGAGCCCAAGATCACCCAGAAAAGGAACAGTGCATAAAGGTACTCGAAAGGTTGCTAGCGCTTTCGAATATGTGTCCGAGCTTCTTCCTCAGCCACCAGTACTGCCAGAGTTTAGCTGTGCAGAAACCGCGATTCGTGAACAGTCGGTAGTTCTTTGCTGTGTTTCAGAGGGGTCATTGGAAAATCTTGGTTGGGGCGTTTAGACACTGTTGACATTTGAAGCAGAAGGTGTGTCAAGGATTCGTTAATTGTTGCCAAGATCCGTCACATTGGAGATGGGTCTCTCAAAAATACATCCTTAGGTTTGAATGAATTTGTCCGGACATCACGATGTGTTGATGACATCACCGTACGATGACATCACTGACCGGAAGAGCTACGTTTTTATTTCAACAAAACGAGGAATATGTCCAGGATTGCAGAAGAATTGTGTGATGTGTGTTAAAAATGCTTTCTTCTGTGTTAAGTATAATGAATGCAGATATTTCCCTGTGAATTTCGTGTTTTTCTTTTTCTTTTGAAGTTACGCTCACGCAATCGTTACGCATCTTCTCGACGCAGGTTTAACTAAGCTATGATGAGGTGAGTCAAAGAATTTTCAAAAAGTATTTTTGCTATCAATGAACATAAGTATTTTTGCAGTTTTCAGAAGTGCTCGATCTCATACGCCCCAAGGAGACTTGCCACAGTTTCCACAAATTTGCCCCTTTTTGGCAGATTCCGAGTCCAAACTGTTCGAGGAATCCGTTGTACGCAACATTCCACAGTGCCGAAATTCGCAGGTATCGTGAATCTGGCGGCACCATGAAGTGTCTCTCGTTACGCTGTGAGTGGAGTTGTTATCATTCAACTCATCTGGCACATGTGTGTGCTGTTTACAACGATAAACAAGTATTCTGTGTGCGTGCGTGCGCGCACGAATTCAATGCACCGTTGCGATGGGCATATACGGGCATGTGCTTCGATTGCTTATCAATATTTGTTCGCTGAATTACTTTTTAAAGTCAAGTTTTCAGTGGCAGTGTCCCTCTTAGTCAGTTTTTTTGCAATACGGTATGAGGTAAACCACTTTGTTATTTACAGTAAATACGTGGTATCATAACGTTTATGTTTCCTCTCTTTAGCCTACTGGGAAAATTCACCTCGATGTGGACAATACTATTCACCATATTTGCCGGCATCTTGGCACTGTTTCTTTATCGATGGAGCCGAAAACAAAGGGTATTTTTCTTTTTCATCTTGCCGAATGATCTTCCACCTAAGTTTTTTTTTTTATTTCTTAGTATGTTTTGTGTCATATATTACAAAAGATAAAATTTTTTTCGCCGGACCTATTCGGGTATTGTAATAAGAGTAGTACTAGAAATGCTTTGCAGTAGTTTACCTTGCTGGGAAAGCTGCCATTTCTTTTTGCTTAGAGTTTTTTTTTTCTTTTATTACGACCACCTTGTTATATGCATCATTCTGCTGCAGCAAAGGAATTACCTACGGTCTGAAGTACAAAAGCGTCTCGATCTTCGAGCACAATCGATCCGTGAGGTGGAAGCGAAAGTTGTTGAAGTGCCGATTGCCGTTAGAGAGCAGATCGCTTCTCGCGATCTCAATCAATTGATAGGTGAGATATTTCCTGAAGTTTAAACACTCATAAATTAGCATTAGCCAACAACTACATCTTGTCATCGTTTCAAGTCCAATATTATATTTTCTAAGTGTCGTGCGAATAATAGGTGGAAAATGTCCCTTCTTCAGTCTACTATGTTGCGTTAACTATTGTTTCTATCATACGTCCCTTTTCTGTATTTTAGACTTTGCTTGCTTCATAAGAGATCTCTTTCTCTAGATGACATACAAGCTGGACGATATACAGCATTACAAGTCCTTCGGACATATCAATGGAAAGCACTCGAATCACATAGGAAGACCAATTGCATTACTCAATTTATTCAGGTAAAATTTTCCGTTGCTTTGCTCTTTCATAATCATAGTGATTATTCATGTTGAGGTCTAGCTGCCTTAGAAAGTATCCAACAAACTTTACGGTTATAAATCCCAAGTTTTGCTGCAATAAATCTCATGCTTTTGGAAATACAAAACAGTGTGAAACCATCAGATCAATATAATCGAAAAAATAAGCAGTAACCTCATAAAGAAATGAGATATGAGAATAAGAGTCTTGTCGTGTTCCGGAAACATGTGTGGTTTCTTTGTTGATTTGATGTTTAATTTACAAGACTTTTACTCGTTAAACGAAGCATTGCTTTATAGTGCAATATGACTGTTAAGGGCTCTTAGAATGTTGTCTTTTTTGAAGGAATCGTTAGTGGAGTCCGTAAAGGTGCATGCCAACTTCGTTTATGGAAAATATTATTCAAAATAAAACACTGTCAATTTTGAATGTAGTTCTATAGTCGGATATTTTGAGTACTCACTATTAAGGCAGAGTGGCATTTGTAGGAAGCAGAGGAATGGGCGAAAGAATTGGATACACTTGCAACGAATAGCAACTATCAACGACCACCCTTATTTGGAGTACCTTTTAGTTTGAAGGAATGCATATGCGTAAGTTTGCTAATATCTTTCCGATTCGTGACCCTCTTTGATTTTATTGCTTTAATATATTATATTATTTAGGCACTTTTATTTCTTATATTATTTAATGCTAACAGTTATTCTCTTCCCTCATATAGATGCTTTCCACCGGAAAGGTGATTCTTTTAATTTATTTGCTTGAATAGTTAATATTAAGGTGGCCGGCTATGATCAGACGAAAGGTTATGCTCAAGAACTCGGCAAAATCGCTACAGAGGATGCACTTATCGTTCAACAAATAAAACAACTTGGTAAATATTAGCATACCGATCACTCGTTTCTTTATCGATGTCTTCATCAATATTACAATCATTTTGATCATGTCGGTCAGAATGCAAATAAATCCTTTTGGTTTGGATCATACCTCGTGGACTTTTGAATTCAAATATGCTAGTATGGTATGGCATCATAGGAAGTTGATTCTTATTGCCTTTCACTGCCCTACTGAATGAGAAATAAATGAATGAGGATGCCAGAACAGATAACCTTATTCACAATGTTGCATTCGGCTCGTTTAATCAGCCCTGGAGCGGTTCCTCCATATTTTGCTGATTCGTTCTTCCGCAAAAAATTGATTTTTTTGCAACCAATTTGACACAAATGAGGATTCGACCGATTTGAAATGTATTCAAATCTTTGGCATCTTTCAACATTTGTAACTGCTCTCAAAATTGTTAAGTCAACATGAAGCATGACTTAGTAATATATCCTCTGCTGAAATTTCGTAATACTTATTTCAACAGTCATCGATTTGGAGCTGCGGGACAGACAAATGAACTTGCATAGGGCACATACGCGCATACGAACGGGGCATTTCTATAATGTAGTCTTGCAAAGCAGAGTTGCTAAAGCGTATAAGCGATGTGTGCAAAGATGCTCTTAAGAAGAGACATTTCATCATATATTGTATTGGTCAGATAACCGATGTTTAAAGTTCTCACATAGAATACTCAGAAATATTGAGTATGTAGCTAACGATGATTATGCCCCTATTTACATCAAAAGTCCTTGCGGCTGTAATTATAGCTGTCATTCGGCCCCATTCAGAACGAGCCTTTTGCAGGTGGAGTGCCGTTTGTGCTAACGAATGTGCCACAGAGCCTTCTGACATTTTCATGCATGAACCCGATCTATGGCATAACTTCAAATGCTTTCACGTCCGATCGCACAAGCGGTGGATCCACTGGTGGTGAGGGTGCACTCATTGGCACTGGTGGTTCTATAATTGGCATCGGTGGTGACGTTGGTGGATCTATCCGTTATCCATGCCACTTCAATGGGATCGCAGGCATTAAGGTATTCCTGTGAGAAAGGCATTCAACGAATAGCTGCTCGGTTCAAACGCCATAAGGTGCGCACCTCGGATGAGAATCTCACCAACTAATAACTATAAAATGATTTAAGCAGGATGGATTTTCCCTTTTTCTCAGTTTTTTACCTATGCTAATGAAGGCAAAGGAGAGTTGGTGCAGGGAAAATGTCTACAGGCACGCTGTGGATTTTGCATTAATAAGATATAGGGGATTTTGTATCAACACAATATGGAGGAAGAATCTGCTACTTGCCGGTTTTATGAGACCTCCTTTAGGCTCATCGTACGTATACCTGTATCTTGCATATATTCTCCCCATCTTCTTTGTACCTTATAGATTATTGTCGATGAAAACTCAGCTTTTAAAATTTTTTTCTATTCCGCTTTGTTTTAGAGCATTACGGGAAGATTTCGGTTCATTAAACGATTGAATAAAATTATGAACTGAACTGAATGTTGATTTGAACTGAATTGGGTTTAATTTTTTTGCTGTCACGGTAAGTACATAAGTGTTTGTTTTTTTTTTGTGAGCTCCATGCAAATTAACTTTGTAAGAGAGCAAGTAGCAAGTAGAATTTCCGCTTTTAGAAGCCGTTATCTCCAACTCTTCAAATTACAGCCACCTTGCTCTCATTTCTTTCTTTTATAACGGCTTTATCGTCAAAAAAATTTTTTTATTCCATCGCACTATTTACTTCAAAGTAAATATTACGAATTTCTTAAACGGCATTTGGATTCAGCCATCACATCATCGACTCTCTCAACAAGGAGTGCGAGGTTCAGTGCCTGGAAGACCGCTCATAAACGCCTCTTGTGGACCAATGACACGGAAAATCTCAGAAACCATCAAATTCCTCAGCATTATTTGGTCGGATGATTGGATTTCAAGCAGAGATCCTTATGTACCATCAGTTAGATGGAACCAAAAAGAATTCGACATCCGACGCCCTCTTCGAATTGGTACCATCTTCAACAATGTTTTTTTCCGAGAAAATTGGGTTGATGCTCGGATCTCGCTGAAATTGGATGGGTGATCTTGGTTGGCCGATAGCAGTTATTCCGTTAAACGATTACAAAGTTATTAATTCATACAAAATAGCCTCACCGCTTAAGTTGCTTCGAAAGCCTGGTAGCCTTTTTACGCTGCTCAAAACTCCCCACTGTCTTAAGTGCTCGCAATTCGTAGGGTCAATAGCGATCTTTTCAGATTGATTTTGGTCACTTCTCATCCACTTCTTAATTTGCTTTGCAAAAGCTTTCATACTATGACCTGTCGACCTGCCAACTTGGAGTTATGAAATTCGATGGGTATAATGTAAACCTCAAGCGATTTCCGTATTATATTTCATGTTGAACCGCAAACCGCAATGTTACAGATATTCAAAGATGGAAAGACCTCGCATAAATTTTACGGCAATTGGTTTTTTCATTGATCCATAATTCGGGTTGCAGAAGAATGAATCTGTTATAGAAGATTCATGCGGGCGAAGGGACTCTTTGTAACTTATGAAGGTAGATTGAGTAGACTGATAAGAAAGGGGAACACAAAAATATACCTCATTCTAACTTCTCTCACACTTTCCTTTATTTTTTCCTTATTTTTATTTCAGCACAAGGCAGCCCCTGCTACCGGCGAATGATGCATAACAAGTAATTCTCCCAAGAAGGATTGCTTCAATAATTTGGCTTTTTTACTAGTGTTGACATGTTTTACAGGTGTTTTGTTCAATTTAAGGCTATTATGAGGACGATGGCTGGTTCAAACCGACGCCACCTCTGCAACGGGCAGTGGCAGAAACAAGATCAAGATTGGAATCTTTGGGACATACTTTGATCCCTTTCAATCCTCCTGAAGTAGCTGAGGCTTTCAGTTTGTTTATTGGGGCAGTTACTGTTGATGGATATCGATATCTACTTAATAAGTATGATGCGGTAAGCTTTTTCTAACATAAGAAGTTATTTCCGCACGAAAGAATTTTCATTTAAAAGTACGCTCTCAGAAGGAAATTTCACACCGATCACATTTAACCGAAAATGATAGACTGCGAATCTTTGGGTGCGTTGTAGGCGAAGGATTGGAGAAGCGTAATAGAGGACTTGTTCGAATGTGCGCTTTCGTATCTCTTGTACTTAATCAATCACATCCGCAAATTATCGGCAAAAAATAGTAGGCAGTGTAAAGGCTTTTACATGTTTGCATATTTTAGCTAATCCAGCCGCCTTCTCAAATCATTCACGAAATATTTTGTGTGCTTTGTAGGTATGATGTAAAGGCGAATCCGTGGCACTTTGAACGTATTTAAAAGTGCTAAAAATATATGCAGATTTCTTTTTGAATTTGATGTGTCGACGTGAAATATGGTGTGGTAGATCACCATGTTTGGTTTGCGTTACAAGAACAAAGTTTGTAATTTTAGCTTCAATAACTTCCAAAGTGAAACTCTCCTACGGACAGGTGCACATGTATGCACAAGCACTGACAGTACCATACTTTGCTTCTGCAAGGCTAATTCAGAATAGTTTAGGAAGTACTTATTGGTATGTAAAGTTTTTCCACTATATTATCCACCTCATGAGAGGCTCATAATAGTGTCTCTTACAATATATAACTTGTTAAACACCGAT
This sequence comes from Baylisascaris ailuri, assembly GCA_022845575.1. Lineage (NCBI taxonomy): Eukaryota > Metazoa > Nematoda > Chromadorea > Rhabditida > Ascarididae > Baylisascaris > Baylisascaris ailuri. Next base: position 64,907 of record JAAVTS010000590.1, read on the forward strand.
ATTTTGTGGTTAGATGACCACAAAATATCTGTGGTTAGATGACCTCATTTAATACTTTCTTGCGATCTTTTATAGGATCTTGAATGCGATGGTTACGCCAGTTTCATGAATATGAATCGTGTACCTCTAATTGTGCGGCGTATCGTTGCATTCCTGACTGCTCCATTTTACCCGCGTATTGCGCATATTGTCCGCGCAATGCCTCGTGATACGTCGGAGTTAAGAGGTATTTACGAGCATATTGAAATATATCGTCAGAAATTCATTCGAGCAATGCTTTCCTCCAATATTGATGCTCTTCTTTGTCCAATACAGGTTAGTACCATTGTATACTCAGCAGTACCACTTTTATATTTCTGAAATCAGATAATTCATGCAGTGATGATAAGTTCGGTCGTGGTGTGGAAGTCTAGTTGTGCAATGATATCCTAGCTCATTCATCCAGAGGATTGCTGTTCACTGCGCTAATAAGCACAGCAACTAGCTTTCCATCATGACTTTCAATGCTTCTTTAATGGAGTTGCTATGCACTTTTGCAAGTTTGCGTTTGCAAAGTACATTATGGCAAAATCCTGTCTGTACAATATGCACGTAAATCGACCAGTCTGAGAACCTTGTACATTGATGGATTATGTTCCATTGGAGAAAGAAACATATTGTATGCCCCATAAGATGACCTATTATACCTTCTTTTGCACTGATCGATCTATTTCGAGAAAAGTTATAAGCGCTTTAATGCACAAAAAATTTGAGTACATCTGTAGTTGTTGAATTTTCATTTCGCGATAGTCGAACAGCAAAATAACCAACTTCTGCAGCGTTCCCCTACAAAGGGTTTGATCAGTTAAAATGCAGATGCATTGTTCTACATTCTTTATTATTATTTATTATTTATTGACGTTCATGCAATTCGTTGATTTGAATGACAGAAATGGAGAAGCACATATTGCGCCAGTTTCTGTGGCGCACTTCCCCTATTTTGCTGTATTTATAGTCATGCTTAGTCTAGTTGTGCAATTGATATATTTAATTCTGTGCAGAATTTCCAGTCTAGCATATTTTGCATCTAATTATTGTATTGTATGCGAACGTTTTGCAAACTTTTCCATTGTTTACAGGTGGTACCTGCAGTGGGACATATGTATCCCATGCATCTTTTCGCGACTACTTCCTACTGTGGAATTTTCAACTTACTGGATTTTGCTGCCGGAACTGTTTGCGTCTCGAAAGTAACCGAAGAGGACGAACGAATCTTGGCGAACTACCCTGAGGACGACCTGTGGTATAAAATGGCTAAAAAAGCAACAAAGGTGTGCTTGGCAACCAGATACTTTTTTTTTTAAAACTTAGAGTAGTGTAAGCTGGTAGGTTCAATTTAATAACTGTTTTAACTGTCCTATGACTGCAATCAATCTTTTTTGCACGGTTAGCATTGTCATTATGAGTGTTTCAGAATGGTCCAAGTTATTTGCACACGTTTTATATGGCGTGTTAAAGAAATCTTCGTATTGCTCGAATCTATTCGGATTCTATTTGAGGTTCCCGTTGAGCAATTGAATGACGGTATTAACTGAATCATCAAAACTTGAACTTGTCAAACGCATACGCATTTGGTTTTGCTCATATAATTGATTTTGTATATCTTCAGTGATTGTAGCCTATGAAAGATGCATGTGATGAATTTTGCAGGGATCCATTGGCTTGCCTGTCGGTATTCAGGTTGCCGCTCCGCCTTATCATGAGGAAACGGTCTTGCGGATTCTTCAGGATATTGAAATGTCCATTGAACGTGAAAAAAACTTGTGAGTAAAGAGTAGGTCCAAGATGAAACATTGCTCATATCGATGAACACCTGAGAACTAAAGAATCGTTATGTATTTGTCATTTGATTATGAACGCAGAAACTACGTTGTTTCCTATTTGTTGAAACGTTTGAATTTTTGAATATAAGTCATCACAATTTTATCGATGTATTTCTGCGAAATAGTCCACCCTAAAGCTACGAGATATTTAACGTTTCACTTTCACTTCAAATAAACTTCCCATAAATCTGTTGTGTTACACGACAAATATTATAAAGAAGCACAATATATAGTGAAGGTTAATAATTGGGAGAGTGTCGTTCATACATTGCCGATGAGATGATAACCACAGATTGCGAATTGTGTGAAACACAACCCTAATCTTCCCACAGCTTTCTCTCGCACATGCATCCCCTTCCAGAACTTTAAGTGCGTTGCTACACAGATATGTGCAACCATGGTTTTGCTGCCTGAAGTGCACTTTCGATTGTTTACAATGGGTGTGAGTAAATCGTCGCTTCATTCAAGCGTGATCGTGTTGCATAAATTTGCTGAAGCATCATAAAACGACGATGTTTTCAGTCTTATCGGAGGTGAAGCGTATTTTCGTCGCTGACACTGCACAAAAATTTCGATTATGAAGCCACCTTGGAAACAACCATTCGCTTGCAAAAGATTTTTTAATTGCTTTGAGCAATAATTACCTTTTTCGCTTTTACGTAAGATTTTAACGGACCCCATGCAATCATGACAAAGTTTAGGCAGAATTATGGCTTTTGTTGTATACATCGAGCATATGTCGAGTGTTTTTTTTTCTCCTTCAGTAGATGTGAAATAGAAATATTTTACTTTTATATTTAATCATTTTCAAATGAAATGTTTTCAATCAACTTTAAATTTCCACAGAAATTTGGCAGAAATATTTATCAATTGTTGATTTCTACTATCAATTTTCAATGAGTAACTCAACAAAGTTCCTAGGTGTTTGGGAAAATTCTGCAATTTCACTATGGAAGAATATAATCTTCAGTTGCCAGCAATTTTTCATTGTTATTGCCACGTAAGGTAATTTCATTGTTAGGATTTTCGTAATTCTAGCACATCTAGAAAATCGTTAAAAATGAAAGAGGATAATAGCAGAAATAATTGCAAAAACGGTGTTAAAAACTAATAAACCATTGAGGTTTTCGTCCACTACTGAATGCCACCTTTTAGAAGTAAGCAGATCATCGGAACACCGACCCATACAGTTCGCGATATCGAGAACTCGAAAGTGACGTCCTTAAGCATCAGTGATGTTGGTTGGAGCTTCCTCTGTACTTCCCCCACCTTCCTCCCCAACCGTTCATATTCTCTTGCTAGTCAGCCTATTGGCAGTTGTCTATGCTTATTCAAGAAAACTCATTAATCACTATCAAACTTTGGCGGAGTGTATTAGGGAATAGAGAGATGGATAGGACTGAGATGAAAATTGAGAGTTTCTTAGTAAATCAATTGCCATCTCCATGGATCGACGACCTATTTCTGACACTTTATGGGTGATATTCTTTTCCCAGTGAATATTCACAATGCGTTTTGTTTTGTTTCATCTAGTTAGTGAGAATTTCAACTTGACGTAGGCGAATCGCGTTATCCTTCAAGTGCGCACTTCAACGATACTTCAAATAAGGGAAATAACTAGTCAAATATTTCTCGAGTGATTATGCACATATTGATTTGCGCCTAGCTTCTCCTCTGATGTCTAAATTTCGCCTCGTTTTCTTTGAAATTCTTTCACTTCTTAGCAATCAGTCTTGTCGCTACCATAGATCACCATTCTAGACCCCTAGCATAAACAAGCCGTGTATTAAAAAGCCTTCCCGGAAGCGTACTTTTTCAAACAATATAACTAATCATCGCTTTTTTTGAATCGAGTAAAACCACTTGCTTTCAACTTATAAGGCCTATGAATGACTTAATTTGTATTGTATTTCAAACCTTCATTTAAAAAAATTTTATTATCTATATTTCAAAAGCAGATGCTGCATCTTGAAGGGATATTTTCGTTCTAGACAGCTCTTTATCGTACTTGAGAATGTGAAACTGCCAGAGATTTCCCTCCTAGGAGTTTGACGATATTTGGTAACGAATTTTTTCGCTGACCAAATGTTATTGCAAGAATATGCCTTTTACCAATCATAAACATTTGCTGCAATAAAAAATCGTCCAGTAGCGACTGCCCATTGTATCGCCTTAAATTTATGTGTCATGGCTGATGAGATCGGAGGATGTATAGGATGGTAGGAAAGACTCTGGTATTGGTGAAAGTCTATCACCATGTTCTATATTCAACAAACAACAATACTTCGTTGAGTAGCCATATAGACATTCATTGGTGGCATAATGAAACCATGTTACGTACCACATTGCCTCGAGCAATACCTCAGGAAATGTTCCAGTACTTTTGCAGTCAGCCAGGACATCTGAGTGGAATAAAGAAAGGGGAGGCCATCCTCGGCGCCGAGAAGTAGATGGCATGCCATTGTAAAAGGGACTAACATACCATCGTCATACAAATCTCTGAATAGCAATGCCCAACAAAATCCACGTAATCTGCAACAGCAAACCCTGTGAAAATTTTATTTTGCAATTCTCGCAAACAGGTAAGTGGCTGGAACAATCGTTATAACTATTGTTTATATTCTCAGCAAGCGGATACTAAATTCAAAGATGTTGAAAAGAGTGTCCGAAGAGGCATTTGATATGCACTTTTGGGTTTTGCTCAATTGACGAACTAGCTTCATATATTGCCAACAAACTATGGAATGTGAAATATCTTTCACTGCTCCGAATGCTTGCAAAAATATTTTCACCAATCTTTTATGATCTGATCGGTATGAGGTGTGAAACCAGCCGATATAAGAGGCACCGAAGTTTTTGGTCATTTATAATTCCTTTGTAGTTGAAGGAGTGACCCGAAAGATGATATAGGAGATCATCCTATAGTCCGCTAATGAAATTTTATGCTCATATTCGGTTGCTCCCTGATAGGCAGATTTTGCCTGATAGGCAGATCAGCAGGTACAGACATAACGTTTTGGATATACGATCCGCAAAGGCGCATAAAGCACATCAATCACTGTGCTAGATGGTGCTAGACTGCCAAAAGTCAATCAGCTTTTTTCTTTGAGAAGTGAATGGGAAAAGGCGATCACTTCAGCAGCTCACACTGCAACAAAAAGAGTATTTTGCTGAGTCAGGTCTGACATTTCTTTTTGTCTTTCTGGGATGCATTTGAGAGAGAACGTCTAAGGAATGGTTTGGGAAAGAGGAGGCAGAGGCTCGCATGCGAACTTTTGCAGAAAAGTCACCAACGAACCGATCACTCCAAAATTGCTTCTGATATCCAATATCTTGTGAAAAAAAAAAACTCCATTGAAGCATCTCTTCATTCGCTTGAAAGGCTGAATTCATAACATCTGTCAGACCGCTGACTTTTCGTTAATTGTTCCGGAATAAAAAATTATTCCATCCGAGATTTTCCACAATTAAGCTTTCTGAAAAAAAGAAGCGAAGAAATTTTCAATATCGTTAATAAAATCATCGCTACTTTATGCAAGTAATATTTCAAATGTATAAAATATTGCAAAATTTTACCATCAAATGTTTCATTGATCCATATTTTTGCAGTTTCATTCAATGAATTACTTCGGAACATTGCGTGGGATTGTGAGCAATTGTTTCCATCCGTTTGATATTTATCGTTTGCACAAGCAGATCCATTAAATATTCGCAAAAAATATTGCCGACTTTTTTTTTTAATAGGAGAAAGGTGAGCGAAATAACGCTATCGTTAATAAATACGAAATAAATCAAATATTAATTGTGGAAAGTTTTGACGATATGAGTTTATTTCCTTAAGCTTCATTCATTTCCTTCTTGCAGTTATAGTGTTTCTGCGGCATCCCACAGAATGATATTGCTAACAAGAAATTTCTTGCTGAGCTCCTTGTTCATTTCATTATGTCTTCGACACAATAGTTAATCAATATTAAGAGCCATAGCGAATGTGCCACTATGCCGGCTTAGATTAATTCAATCTGTGATGACTGTAGTAACTGTTGCTTGCTAAATTTCATGGAGATATATCGGGAAAATTTGCTCCTCCTTAGATGCCATCGATATTTGCCATTCAGCTCGATTTTATGACAAACAATGAAAATGAGGGAAACTAATAAACGATTTTTTCCTGAAATTAAACACTTGTAAAATGTTACTAATTAATCTGTAAATTTACATGACTTCTTATTTTATGATAAATCCTTATTTAATTTCTTTTGATAGAATTCGCCACTTTTCTAAGTTCCCAAAATCAGACCGTTCTTTGCACCGAAGTTTTATTCTACGAAGATGATTGTATTTTAAACATCTTAGATCGAGCAGTGAAAAAGTCGAAACGGTAGTAGAGTTATCATTAATAATGACTGCATGAAAGCTTCGAATACGGCCACGTCGTGCGCGAAAGCCTGCATATTTAATGTTTGTCTGTGTCCGTCTTACAGCCCCAACTTAAGAATGACTGAGAACGATGCACACCTTGCGGCACTATCCTTTCTTTCCCGTTTTTATTATTGATGTGCTAGCCTCGGAGGGAGTAACGGGCATTTAAAAGTGCTAGAAATTTGGCACGTATTTTGCCTCTTTGAAGTTTTTTTTCACACCAATGGGGTTAAGAAAAACGAATCTTTTGTAGAAGATTTATGAGAGAGCGAACCGGCAAATCAAATATCAAAGCATTCTCTCGCATATTTGTCTTTTCTGCATGAGAGTGATTGGCTAGATGAGATCAACACAACACTGCATATTGCGTCAAATCATTCGACAAGTTTCTCTCTCTGGGAAGCTTTTTCTACTATGAAGATAAGGCGAGTGGATAGTGAAGAGGAACGTTTTTATTGCATATAAACTGAGTGCACGTTTTTCAGTGAGGAATACTTCAAGAGTATGCAGCTTTGATTGTCCTAGCTTTAATGCTTCAGCATTTCCAGTTTTATTGCCTCGTAGGTGGAGCATACCCTTCGGCATTCGATAGGGCTAACAAGGCGCAACAACTGAATCTATTTTCCAATAGTAAATATTTGTTTATTTTGTTGATTGCCTTGTTGATGATTTCAGATATGCATAAAATCATAACTCTTCATAAGTTGAGCTTTGCATATTCTGCAGGAAGTATTTGTGGTTATAAATTTGAAAATAATTCACTCACTTTTATTAGCTTATAGTTGTAATCAACTCTTTGAAGGTTTCTCTCCTTTTTGTGTAGATTTTAAGCAAATTCTTGCAATGTTTTAAAATCGGCATCAGCGACAGTTAAAAAATGCAGTTATTTGTGATCGGCACTCTAATGTGCTAACGTGATGTGTCAAGTGTTCATTAATGCTGTGGAACTGAATGCCTAAAGTTCGATGCTTAAGCATCTGCGCCTAAATTTTGAGCGTATTACGATACGTTTGTAAAATGAACCGATTTTAGAATATGCTGAAAGAAATCACTTTCGATATTACTTCGCTATCTTTGTTGTTGTTGTTGTTGACCATACGTCCGAACATCTAGATGCTAGAGGTGAAATCAATGTCATAAAAACGTTCGCTTATTCATAATATTTTTCAGCGTGTTTCCGATGTTTACTATTGTAGCAGGCAACGTGGCAATTTTCAAACGTTTGACGGCCACGTAAAATGCTTCAAACACTGTCTGTATTGCTGTGAGAGGCTAGTGTTGACTCACGAACAAATTTCATTTAGAAACTATGAGCACGCATGGGGCGGTGGAGAGGGAGGGAGTGGAAGGGGTGCGAAGACCGATGCTGCAAGGAGCCTTGAGCTTTTGCAGTCTATGAAGTTCGAGTTCCGAATTACACCGGTTGCTGTGCTAGTTGCTAAAAATTTCATATCAATTCGAATTCTTATTTCTTTGGCTTTCTTATGGAGGGATTTCTTTGAGAGCAGATTTGCCGTAATTTTGTGACTAGCGTTTCCTAGCCGCTAAAATTTCGATCTTTCCCAAAATCGTTAACAAAAGTTTGAGGAGGAAGGAGAGGTACCAAGTTCTTCAGCAACAATTATTCATTTTTTGTCTTTTGTTGGTGGGGACAGCGAGAGTCCTCCTAGAACATGGCAATAATGAAATCCTGAAGTGATCGGTACTTCACAAATGCTATAACTACTTCCTTTTGAGGAACTAGACTAAATTCAAATTTTTATGGTGGTAAGCGATGTGTATCAAATTTGAATTGCTACACAGATATAGGCGACAATACTGTTGACATCCATTTGATAGCTCGAACTTGAATATCGGTTTGTTCAGTGGATGTCGGCGATAATCTTAGTGATTCTTGAATATTGGCCATAGCTTCAAGCATAAATTTGTTAATGATATGGATTTTGGGTTGCATATATTTATAGATCAGAATGCGATAAAGTTAGCTGAAAAGGAAACACCATATGTCTATTAATTGCGCTCAGCATATTGAAGTGAGCGGATTAGTGAATTATGCTCATATTGCTAAAATAGATGGTGAGCATCTCACTAGTATTTGAAGAATCGTACGAGAGTTTTGAGGAGCATATTTCTTGGAACATTCTAACCAATGATTTCAAGGATGTCATTCAATATTTCGATGCTTCACTACTAGCAAGGATGTGAATCTATTTCAATGATGAATTCGCTGTTGAATTTGAAAGTTTTAGTAACGTTTCTCAACTGAGGAGAACAGTGAAATTTTCTATGGATGATTGTGAAATCCTTGCTGCAAAAATTCCTGAAATACAGAAAAAAAATTGCGCAATAATTTCTGCTCGTTTTCTGTTAGCACCCTTCTCAACAATTGGGCGAAAATGTTTAGCCAACCTATTGGAGCGATATGTAGTTGCATCATACACAATTCAATTCACCATTGAACGTCGAAAATTTTTTTATGAATTTCCCATATGGCTTTAATTTTATTCATTTGCGGCTATAGATAGCTCTGTTGCCATGATGATAGGTTGGTTATTAGCGACTATCACAGCGTGAGTTTATAACAGCGAACGGAGAGGGATTTGAAATTCATTAGTGAATTTGAAAATCTAACGCTAAGTGAATTTCATATGAGAAGGAACAATCTACTCTTCAATGGCTTTAAACTTTATTGATGGAGCCCAGAAATTCGCTAGTAAACTCCGTGAGTTAAATCCGTAAGTTAAGCGGAAAACTAAAATTTTTCGTCATTTTATTTTCCATTTCACCGATGAATAGACCTACTAGCCAGTTTTTCTAATGTCATGTTGAACGATTTTACGATACTACAACAGTTTAAAAATACTCATTTTTTAAAATCCGACTTCGTTTTTCTATAGGAAATGCGCTTGATCAGTTCAATGTTTCAAGTATCCCTAAACTAAGAACTCATATGCCGATAGCAGAAAATAAAGAGACAAATATATAAAAAGTAATGTCAATGCTAGAAACTCAATTTCATGATGCATGAAAAAAATCTGTCGCATAGCTTAGAGAATTTGTAGAGCTCACGCTTCAAGGCAATTATTACTTGATGGGTGGGTCATCGAAAGTGGTGTGAGGGTATCTATCGAGTGAGTATCACGTTGCGTGCTTAAAGCTGATCCATGGCCAATCGAAACAACACAGCAGCTGTGCCCTTTGCACACTCCACCCAAATGCTTTAACTCTCGCTTCGTTCTCTTGGGCCAGTAACAAACTGTTTCGTTGCAACAATGTTCACATCAACTCGCCTCCATATAGTTGACCAGTTGTGATCTGCGACCGGAAATCACTTCAAGGTTTGTTAGTTGAAGAAACTGCTCAGTGTAATATTCATATTTTAGATATGTCTTAGGATGGCGATCGGATAAATACCTTTTTTATAATAGATCGAATTTTGCGATGCAATAATGCAATTTTCCTTGTCAGTCGGCTGAAAAATGAAAAACAGATCCGTATCACTATAAATTTCCCTGTTGAACAGTATGTGGGATTAATATTGCCTCTTAAAGAATGATGATTTTTTTTTCATTTGCAAATTGATCTTTGAGTATCAACTCACCGACACTTGCTATTTCACCGATATCTCACCGATATTTACCGACATCATTCATTTGCACACTCAAATCGATCTATGATTTGTATTGTATGAAATTTTCTCGAAGTTTATCTGTATTGCAAGAGGCATTATGTTGAGACAATTGAAATATTGAGAATAAGATGAAATAATGAGTTGATATTTTGATGAGTAAATGCTTAATTGTTCAATAGAGAGAAAATTGATGCTGAAATTAACATGAATTCAACCTCAAAGAGTTATCTATTGATTTCATTGTTACATTCGACACTGTAATCTCTTTTTCTTTCTGAACAAATTTTCAACTGCATTCTGCAAATGTTTGTGAGATACTATTTAAGAGTATTTTCAAATCATATTACTGGTAAGAATCAGAATGTTATTAAAAGTTATTCAAAGTTAACAAGTAATATTCGTTACCCATCTCCATTCAGTTATTGACTCTTTGTAATACATTTGACGCCTTCGATAAATTCAATGGATATGCCGCTTTAACTTTGCTGCTTTAATCAATCATTTCATAAGCTTTAAGCTTTCATTTTCCCAATTTAACAGAATTCCACTTTCATATGGGTAAAATATTCTGAAAGCTTTAATTTTATTCAACTTTAATGCTGTGGAATATATGAGAGGAGAAAGGCGCAAAAACAGATTAGTGCTATTCATGAACACTTTCGTTGCAAAGTGCATCACCACATCGGTAAGCTTTCAGTGATATTTTGAACTTAAGTGAAATGCACTTTCGTCGATGTTCATTTGTTGACAGGTAGAGAGGATATTTAAAAAGCACAGGTGGTTGCCACTCCACTTTGTGGTATTCTTTTATCGTAGTTAATTCGAAGCAGCTGTCTAATGGAGAGCTAATGAATGCACCTTTGTGCACATGTCAGACTATGTCCATCTAACGATTCAACTCTTCTATAATACTTTGAAGTCAGCACGTCTATAACGACAGAAGTCAACCCTCAATAAGACTCGTTGATGGAAATTTTGCTCGTTGAAATCCGAGTGTGTAGGCTGTTTAAACGTATTATCGCACCCTCATTGGCAGTTTCTAACCATTTTTTGGCATATGAAACGATATTTTTTTTGTTCATTGCAGAACACATGTTAACATACTGAGATATAACAGGGAATGCGAATAATTCTTCATTTATGACTGAAAGATGTTGTGATTTTACCGCACGTTTGATCTATTGCGCACAGCGATGAAGATGTGGCGTAAATTTTAAAGATGGCTCATAAATAACGGAAACAATGCCGCATTCGCAAAAGAAATGCGCCAATCTTGTTGTGTGAATCAAACCTATTCCATATCTCAAGAAATTTTTCCCTTCGTATATCTTAACTTCAGAAAAAGAGTGTAGCATTGATCTTTGAGCTTGACCAGACGGTAAAATATCCTCTCCTCGGCAAAATTCTGTTGCAATTACATCCAACTTCCGCTTAATTTTATTCATTTTCGTTGATTCTATAGCTAACGTTACAAATTATCACATTGTAACATATAATTTAGAGGGGCGTGAATTTTAATATCTCTGTAGTTCTTTTCCTCCATAAGATATCGTCATCATTTTCGAATGTATATGCAACTGATCGGCTCATTTAGATAGAAATATTTGTAAGAACGCATCTCATGCAATGCATTCTTAACATTCTATCATTTTACGATTATTCTCTAAAGAAGTGACTTTGCAAACTTTTAACGCGAAAACATTCGCTATTTCAATAATGCACGGAAACGTTATTAGATCAACATCCTTTCACAGATCGTGTCTCTTATTGTTTGGCCTATCTAAAGTTATGCGTAGAATTGAATATCTATATGGTGCAAACAAAAGCCCCTAGTTGTACTTGAGAGCAAAACGAAAGGTTTCAGTGTCGGTACGAGGTGTACCCCCCATCAGAGGGGACGCCTTTTGCTACGATACAATCGGATGACGCATTTGGTGCTCTTAATTTTTTGTATGGCCCTAATTATAGAAACGGGTGACGCGAAGCACGATGAGCAAAGACTTAACGTTATCGCCTCAAGTCAAGGTTTATTTCAATTCTCACATTCTATCGATTGTCTTACTAACGTATTTCTATAGAAAAAGCATACTGAAATGCTGAGTTTATGATAATTTTTTTTCTTGGAATCGATGTTTTTATGCAAATTTTTTCGGAGACATGATTGAAGTTTCAATTTTAACGAAATTTGCAAGTGCGATCCTATTTCACACTTATTCAACCTCCATTGACAGATAAATTTCGATGACAAAACGAAAAGCGATAGTAAAATAGAATGCATTTATTTGTTGATATATATTCAAATCTGGATCAACCTCAATAGAAAGCTCTCTTCAAGAGTAAAATTTGATGGGTTTTGCCAAAAAAAAATTTTTTTTTTTTCATGAAGCAAATAGAAGAATGTTTCCTTTTATTTCAAAATCATATACGTATAAATTTCAATTGTTGCATCAATACTTTGAATTTAGCAATTCCATCTCTCACCTTACGAATTCAACGATAACTAGTACACCTTTCAGCACCACGACTAGCACTTTTTTCTTTGTGCAACTCAGACGATTCGCGATTTTCGTTCGATAGCAGCTGGTACGAACAAAAAAAAAAAAAACGCACATTAGGCGCCTGCGTAGCTGGAGGTGGCTGACGTCTTTGGAATGAAAAGCCGCAATGGGTAGTTTCATTCTCAAGTGGAACTATTCAATATTCGATGGGATTGTTCAACATCTTCTTATCCACATGTGCTTTCAGAAGCGGCCGTCGTCCGTATCGGCATGCTCATCAACTCCATCAATGACGTCAATTTTAAACAGTCGGTTCGTTGTTCACTTGCAATTCAACCATTTAATTATATCGTCTTCGAGATGAATCCTCAACGCCCAAATGTCTTTTAAAATGAATAGAATTATTGAATGTTTGTTTTTATTCGTCGAAACTTGCGTAGCTAAGTCGTTCACGATGAAAATGCTGGAATATTTGAAACAGATATTTGTTTTTGATCGACCATCTATATTTTGCCATCATCATCCATGAAAACGATCTTCTGTGGGCATATTCTGTTCCTTCTGTTTATGCCATATATTATTCTCATCCAACGTCGTAAATTGCAACTATTTCTGGCGTGTAAGCATTCTCAGCAAATTGACGAAGCTCGTTTATTATGAGCAACAATAACCACGAGACGACAACAAATCAAACATTGATTAGCAAGCAAGATCGCAGCCTATTTATATCTTGGCTACATGCCCTAAGGCAGATCGAAATCCACATGGAGAGAGATCAACATCCAAGATCAACACAACTATGAGCAAAACAACTTGTTAATCATAAATGAGGATGACTGTAATCACTAGAACTCATTTGATCATAATAGATAACTCTAATATAAATCGAATAAAATTATTGCTCATTTCCTTTCCGTTCACATCTTGCAGATGATAACTGCATACATTTCAGCACTAATTTAGTGTTAACAACTCGTTTGAATTAAACGGATAAAGAGTTGTCAGTTTGTTTCGCTCAAATACTAAAAATTCATTTAGTCGATAAGTAATACCACAGTTAAGTTAATTTTTGAAAATGCTTGCTTGCGTTGTTAAATGATATAAAATCAATCGCAGACATTCAAAGCAACGCTTACGCTAACTATCGTTCTCGAGAAATCAAAGAGGCCGGTTGGTGGGGCGATCGTTCGTTACGATCAATACCAATATCCCTTCGCCGATCTAGTCATTTTGAGTAAATATGCTACTCCTCTCGATGGATATCGTCTCATCACAACGGCTAACGATGGAACAAGTACATCTCAAACAAGGCTCTCATCTCTTTGAGCTTCTCTTCTTTTTTTCTTTTTTTGAGTTTCTTTTTTTTAGCGATATCACCTTAATAACCAGTAAATCAGCTTATCACAGATGATTATAAATATCATCCATTAGAGTAATTGCATCTTCTACAACCTTCTAATAGTAATCATAGATATGGACGCCCATAAATAGTAGTCGACGTAGCAATAATAAAAAGTCTTAAATGAGTTTATGATTCGCATAGATTAAAGCCGAGATACATTAAGAGTTATTGCTCTCACAAGACAATAGCAGAATTTTCTTTCAGGTATAACACAGAAATCTTTTGTGCATTCCAACTCAAATATTATCCCTTTGATACCCACAACTGCGAAATTATTGTATTCGCAGGTTTGTTTGCATTATATTTGCAATTTTTTTTTAATGTAGCAGAAATTATTACAGAATGGCCTCTTTCCATATTCTAATCTAATAAACCTCCAATAGTGATCTATAAACAAGTGAAACTCTCTCTCAAACAATCTCACCGTCCTCGGAAACTTTTGACGCAGAATTTATTCTACTTTTCTTTTGTTTTCCATTGAAAAAATATCATGTCGCAGTTAATGCTCAAGCAAATGTATTGTTGGAATGTCATAATATGTCAAGGGATTATCGTTTCCACATATTATGCTAGTATATACAATTCAATATGTATGCTATATTGTAGTAGGCGGTTATTCTAAGATATTCGCATTAAACTTTGTTGTTCTGCTGAGTTATCATATCTTTAGCATATATTGAAATGTGCTAATATGTGAGACTAAACTACTATGAACTATGCGATTTTGCAGAAGTTCAGGTGGAACCTATAAAAATTAATAATATTTTAATTGAAACAACCATTTATCTTCGTAGAAAGAACTTGTGCACTGAAAATGAAATGAATCAAAACCAAATCGGCTAGAAAACAAAGAGAATCTTTGCACATTCCTAAAAAGTAAAAAGTATTTCAGCATAAACAATCTTATGCCTAATTTCATAACAGTATGCGTCAATAGGATTTCAAAGTTTTTGCGCATTTCATTGAATATATTTTCGAAATCTTCGATTGCAGCACTAGAATCTTCGTTGAAATTTCATTTCTTCGTTTATATAGTTATTAGAGTTCGGACTGTTGTGTCATAGATATAACTCTCAGCACGTCACCCTATAAGGCAGCTATCGCTATCGTGGATCGACTCGAAGGGAGCACGTCTGGGTGCGAATGTTTCGCCGCCCAACGTTCAGATTTCAACGCTCACTAGTGAACTGTGCGAGTTTGACTCTACGTATGCACTGACCGAGTTCAACGCTGCCACAGGTTTGTCTACCTTTAGAATGTGTATTTCTGTGGTATAGCCATAAGCTAAGCATAATCTACTGAAGCATTTCTGACGTGATGAAACTAAATCTGCCGGGTCGTAGTAAATTGAAGGGGATTGAGATCAGAGCAAACCTCAATACATAGTAATCATATCTTCACAACATGGGATTTCTTTTTCGAGCTAGTAATACACTAATAAGAAATGATAAACAATAACAACAACAAAAACCATTTGAAAAGGGCAAAGGGCAAAGAAGATAGGAGAAAATAGCGAAAAATACATAACCGTGTCAAGGAGGGACACTGGCTATTCTTTACTCAAAAGGAACACCTACTAAAATCGAAAAGCAATGAAATGTGCAAATGGTCATCGATTATTGTCATATTTTGATCGGCAAAATTACAGCTCGATTCGGCTGTGTGCGTGCAAGGCTGCTAATGTCACGTCCACTTTACATTCCGCTGATTTGCTTCTTCCTGCCTTCGGGGCTTGCCGTTCTTGTTTCATGGCTAGTTGCCTATGTGGATCGAAATCGTTTACAGACGCGTCTAACACTTCTCATTTTCTCTTCGTTTATTGTCTTATTTATTGTAAGTTCTTCCTATTGTCTTTCGATTAGAAAATTATTTATTACCTGCACTTTATTACAACTTCCTTAGATCCGCCGTATTGCCTTCCAATCTCCCACATTTTCTAATTTTTTATATTTATTTTTTGGCCTTGAATTGATCGTGAAGACGGGTTATATTGAGCCTAGAAATTGCTGAAATAAGCCCAGTAATTATGCACCAAATCATCCTATTCAGCTGATCCGTTATACTTTAGCTTACCAAAACTTAAAACATATAACACCGTACTTTCATCATT
The DNA here is from genome assembly GCA_022845575.1 of Baylisascaris ailuri. Taxonomy (NCBI): domain Eukaryota; kingdom Metazoa; phylum Nematoda; class Chromadorea; order Rhabditida; family Ascarididae; genus Baylisascaris; species Baylisascaris ailuri. The sequence goes on from JAAVTS010000590.1 coordinate 80,829, forward strand.
TCTTCTTAGAACTGTGGTAATCTTCTAAATAATAATCTGAACAAAGATCATTTTTTGAAAGAGCCAACTAACATACTGACGAAATATCGATTTCTTTTTATCATTGTGCAATAAGCGAAATACTTTTTTTTTTCAGATATACTATGCACATATCGATATTCCACATCTGGTTTATCTAACAGCGGGAGATATATGGATTATTATTTGTTTTATTTTCATTTTTCTAGCATTTATTGAGGTAAAAATTATCCTCGTATTATTGTTTTCGAAATTCTCATTGATTTTAATTTGTCTAAAAGTAATATGAGTGAATTCTTCAAATTTCATGTCCGATTTCAAGAATTTCAACTTTTTTTTAATTACCCGATGAAAAATACAGGATTTTCAATAATGTTTAAGAAGAGTGGATAACTTCAAGTAGTAGTTTTTATCCAATCTGTCTCAAAATCAACATACTACTGCATCAAAAATGCGCACCAATTCCTCACATACTATTTCTTCTGGACAATCTCCACGAGGAACGAACACAAACTACAGAAGTAGTAGAAATGAACCCCAGCTGCTCAATGCCTTCAGTAAAGATGATCTGTTCATGAACCATCCGGCTAATTGGATAGGCCTACTTATGTGCTTGGTAAATCTCTCCTCACAGGCCTTTTAACAGAAGGAAACTAAGGAAAAGCCGAAGTTAATGAAGCTCCTTTCAGCTGCTTTTCATACATATTCTGATGAATCTTTCACGAAAGCATTTGATGTTAGCAAACAAGGATAGCTATATTCGAGCGGAGAGTCGCTATAGGCGCGAGAAGCATGCCCTAAGGGAGGCATGTTCAAGTACTGCGCGACCTCCTCCGGCCAACGGTCGCGTTTTCGAAAAGAAACACGTCGAAGTGGTTAGTGCTGAACCATTCCATTTCATCTGATAACACTGTTTATATTGAGCACTAAAGCTCATTCATTTTCTATGGAAATTAGATGTGTTACATTTTCTGTGCATTATTTCCTCTCAATAACAGATAACTCTTTAGAAATTGAAGTATTCGTGTAGATTTATATAGATAAGTAATCCATCTGTAAGTGAATAAGGAGTGGAAAAGTGGAAGAAAACAACTTTTAATTGAAATAATTTTTGCCTTCACCGATTTTGTACACAATTACGGATGAATGTTACAATTCAAAGAGAATTATTCACATAGTTGCATTCGAAATTTATAGAAAATTAAAAAAAAAAGAGAGAGAGCAAACAAATACTTAAAATGCGTGATAATAACTCAAAAACAGCATTTTGAGAGTTTACCAATCACATCTTCCACATCAAATAGCGAGGCAATCGTACATGACTATTTCCGGCGCTGGTCGGATTATTATTCGGTGATGGCGGCGCGACTCGATCTCGGTGCGAGGATTATCCTGCCCATTACTTTCATAATTGTTGCTCTACTCTATTTTTTATTCTATATAATTTTATGAAGTTTTCTTGAGTGCGATCATTAAAATATGTTGAATTTATATGGATGTGATGCCATAAATACCCGGTGAAAATTGTTAGAATTTGTTTTGTTTTTTGTTTTTTTTTTTTTGCGTTAACGTAATTAGCATCCTTTGTACCAATAAGATGCACCTATGCAACAAAAGCTTTGCTTATTAATCCTCAAGATTTCTCACTTTTATTGATATACCTACCTGTCGTTGTTTGTAATCACTGAAAAAAAAAAAAAATTCCTATTGAGCTTAATATCGGTCATCAAAAGTTTTATCTTGGTCTACTATAGGTACAAAACAATTGACCTTATTGAGAAATCCCTATTGAAAGACTGAAAACCCTATAAAAAAGACGATGCCTAAATTTCCATTTTTTGCTAATTATGGAAGCAGCAATGGCGATTATGTATCCTCTTTGTTACTAATGGTTGCTGAGTATGATTTAATAATGTTATACTTACGAATGTTATTATTGTCTTGTAATAATGTTACCATACCCCTATCCCCTCTCCATCGATTTCCTTTTTTATGCTTAGGTGATATTCAAGACTCATCGACGATGGAAGCTAGAAAAGATATAAATAATTTCTGCTCCATTTCTATTGAGGTTACCTTAGTGAATAGATTTCAATGCACACTATTGCTATCCACACTGTACTTACCTATTAATTTTCCAACTTCAGCAACTATGAAGCGATGTTGAAGAAGCTAGTCTTAAGGGTGTTCTTTGGCCTCTTATTATCGCTATGCCCTGTTATGCACTTTTGCAAAGTTACATTTGCAATGTTCATTACGATTATGTAGTGTTTGCGTTTATTCATCCTGGTGTGCGTATACCTGCCCGGTGACTTCAACCCGGAAAATACTGAAGATACGGTTATAGATTTGGTGAGTGTGACCAGCTGAGCAAGCTGATTCGTATGCCAGTTTTCAAGTTGGTATGCCAGTTTTCAAAGAATCTATGAACACATCAAAGTTCATGAAATTTTGCGCATTGAAAGTCATTGCTGCAGCCGCTCTGTCTCCCAAAACATGTGAAAAAAGTGAGACAGATTCTTATGGATGTCCGCACCTGTTTGCTGCCTATTTTTTATTACTTGCCGATGATTCGTAAAAGCAGTTGATTAGATAGGTAAAAATGCAAGACGCATATCTCATAGCGCTTCTAACACATTCCCCGGGATTTTACTGTATTCGACAAAATTCTGCAAATGGCTTTATATGATTACTGTGCGTGTCGACTAACGGATTTGGGAACCAGCGCAGACGTTAAAAGTGCCCAAAACTTTAATCTTCCAAAGATTCACACTCGGTAAGGGGCGCCGCAAGCTTCGTTCTAAACCAAATTTATGTCTAGCGATTGTCGATTACATGCCACATAAATTGTTTGCTGGTTTCGTTTTTCGTCGGTTGTATTCACAATGAAAAGTACTGAAGATAAAAGCGTACCGAATTGTGTCTAGCATTTATAATCACTTTGAAAGAAGTCGGCTTAAATCCATAATAATAAAGCTTTGAAAATTTACTGTAGTTTTCTTCTAAGTCTAAGACAGCTTCATAAGGTCCACATGACTAAGTCCAACTGTGAACTGCTAATTCAGTACTTGTCCATTTTTGGATTAATTCTTTTCTTGCATTTTTCTAAACACCTTTAAAAACGAACGTTTGCTAATCATAATACAGCGTTCACTTATATCTATTTCAATGACCTTTGTTGGCTTCAGTCGTCTGCTGCTGCAGTATACGACTAAAATAAACAATGATGACTGCACAACGGAATGTGATCATATGCTGAGAAATATCGAACATTTATTTTCACAGAATAAATGAAAGGGAAGACAAATTTTTACGATAAAAAGAATGAAGGAAAGAGGGATTTTTATAGAATAGATGAAAGTAAAAACAAATTATAATAGAATAGATGAAAAGGTAAACAACAAATAGGAACAGCAGTGCCGATGAACAATGTCCTTTGATCACTTTTTAAATATATTTATTGCCGAGAGCTTTTTTTTTTGTTAGGCAATCGGCATACAATGGTTAACTCGAGCACTCAAGCAGTGACTTGAGTACTCATATGCTTCTTTGCTTGTAGATTATCTCCTTTTCAAAGTTAATAAAGAAAATTGGATTGTTTTTGACATATTGATACATCGCTGTTGAATGCACAACAACATCTAATCGCTATTCAAATTACAAATAAATATATCAATAAATAACTGCG